>PVIH01009088.1:22753-85371 GCA_004025045.1 Sigmodon hispidus | reverse complement strand
TATACAATCATATCATCTGCAAATAGAGATAGCTTCACTTCTTCTTTTCCAATTTGTATGCCCTTAATCTCTTTTCGTTCCCTTATTGCTTTAGCTAAGACTTCGAGAACTATATTGAATAGATAAGGGGAGAGAGGACATCCTTGTCTAGTTCCTGACTTTAGTGGGATTGCTTTGAGTTTTTCTCCATTAAGTTTGAAACTGGCTGTCGGCTTCTTATAAATCGCCTTAATTATATTTAGATATTCTCCCTGTATTCCTGATCTCTCCAGGGCTTTAATCATAAAGGAGTGTTGGATTTTGTCAAAGACTTTTCCCGCATCTAAGGATATGATCATGTGGTTTTGTTCCTTTAGTTTGTTTTCAATGTATTTTTAATAGGTAGACAGTATAAAAAATGTGTAGCAAATGTATACTGTTTTTTCTTTCCAAAACCAAACTAAATGATAAATTATTTTTTGAACTTATCTCTAATAAAGATAATGATAAGAACTAGAAGGACCTGAATGTGAGAGATAGTTTGTGTGAAGTGTCCTGAGAACAAGGTTCTTCCTTATAGTTCCCAGTTAAGGAGGAGAAGGGGCACGGGGGAGGGGGGAGGTGAGGGAGGAAAGATGGAGGGTACAATTTAACATCGATGATTATGAGAATGAGTGAGAATGACAAATACTGGAATGTCTGGAATATTACTGATTCTCAGATTAAAGGTTTTCTGTGGCTGCTTAGATAGATAAGAATTTGTAAGAGAGGTGACATTAATTCAAAAAAGGAAAAAATGCATTATTTCTTTTTGCATTTAGTAAGAATTGATTAGTAAGAAGAAATAATTCTGAAGTTTGTGGATAGATTAGTTTAAATATAAATATTTCTACAATATAATTATTGAAACACAAGACTAGTACTTATTGAACTTTCTGGAACATACATAAATATTTCCTCTCTATTAACTCATGAGGTTTTTTTTTTTCATTTCTTTACTCATAGAGGAAATGTTCAATGTATCTTAGTGTGTTTTCCTTTTATGACTCCTGACTGAATTTGCATTTGAGCTAGTAGAAGTAGTATTCATCTCTCCATTTTGGATGTTGAGAGTTTGGGGTAGAATGGGAAGCTGTAACTCCCTACAGTGCTTTCACTCTGTGCTTTATTTTTTTCATTCACTTGAAATGTTCAATTAATAAAAAAAATCTGCAATATTCTGCTTGTTCACATGTATCTTCATACTCTCTAAGAGGCACAGAATATTTCTATACCTCTGCTACAGAATACCTCACACTTTGCACAGTGAACAGTGATGATTGTCACACATGGAAGTCAATAGATGCATGTTTCCTTTAGTTGACAAATTGGAAACAGTAAATAGGGATAGAGACTTTAATGAGTGGCATCATGAAACTTCACTCTGAAATACTGTTGAAAAGGGATTTACATAAATGGCAACTGCTATTTAAAAAAAATCAAACTTTGACATCTATGGTCATGAATATTATCTGACAGTGAAAGTATGCTGCAGTCATTCTTCTTCTTTAAACAAATTATTAGAATGATAAAATGTCCACGTATTTTGCTTCTTTAATAAACTAATTATATGATTCCCTATTCATATTTTCTATTTCAGAGATAGTTATTTCTTTTTAAACTTAAGATAAATTTTACAACATTATTGAAAAAGAAAGTAAAATAAAGCCAGGTTAGTCCAGGTATTTCGTACATTGCAGCAATTAGAGGGTGCATTTTAATTAAGAGCGAGTCCTTGTTCAAGAAGTGGGAGTAATAAATTGCATGGAAATATGAATGGGAGAATGAGAGAGGATTTTGAAATAAAAATTTAAACTAACTATGTGATTCCTTTTGGAAATTCCTTAGAGCTACAATTATCTGTTTGCTCTCTTTAATTTGCTGGAAAAAGGGGAAGTTGGAAAGTCCTTATCTTTAAATAAAGGCTGATAATATTTCTCAGATGATCTTTGAATATTTCAGACAGTTGACCTTGCTAAAGTAATGGAGGGGTAACGACAAAAAGTGAGGGGCCAGTATAGGAAAGGACTGAGGGAAGCAGTGAGTTTGGGAGTCCATCTTCTTCTTCTTCTTCTTCTTCTTCTTCTTCTTCTTCTTCTTCTTCTTCTTCTTCTTCTTCTTCTTCTTCTTCTCCTTCTTCTTCTTCTTCTTCTTCTTCTTCTTCTTCTTCTTCTTCTTCTTCTTCTTCTTCTTCTTCTTCTTCTACTTCTTCTTCTTCTACCATGTATAGGACCTAGGATAATTATCAGGCTTGTAAGCATGTGTCTTTATTTGTCAGGCCATCTCGGTCTGAGAGAATGTCTTTTAAAAGGCCAGTATAAAGGAATGTATCATGGGGATAGGCCCACCAAAGTTTGAAGACTGGAGAGGAGGGTACCTGGACTTTCTTAAACTGGAATTAGTTTTGCCACAAAACCTCTGCCCCTGGGTAAGTCAGTGTCCAACTTCAACCATTGCACACCCTCAAAGAGAATTGTTAAGCAGTTGCATCTGCAGCCTCCCTCTTCAAAGACTCAGATGTAAAGAAGACAGAAAAAGACTGTAAAGCCACATTTCTACGAGGAAATAACAATCATATAGCAATCCATATAGGGAGGAGGGCACTGGCCTGTCACTTGGAGGGGACAACATGTAAAACTGTGGTTTAAGAAGATGGCAGTCTTCAGAAACCTGGAGCGACAGTGCAGAGGCTCTATGTAATATGTATTATATGTCAGTATTTCCGTTTTTTTCCTAAGGCATGTCTACAGACAGCTTCTCCCTTGGCTCTAAGGCAGGCATATGAGTTGCTGAAGATTCCATGGAGTGCTTTTTGTAAAAACTATTCCTTGAGGCAAGCTGTATTATTCCTTTTGTCACAGGCCACGTACCCATCTGTCTCTCTGGAACTCACATATGTTCATAGCCTCATCTGACCTGGAGGGAGAAGAGTTTGAGTCTTTTCCCTGGAATCGCAATGTTTTAAACAGCGCTCCAGGCGGCCTAAGAGCCAAAGGAAAAAAGGTTGCTATAAGCCGCCCAAACAGGAGAGGGAAAAGGTGGAGTCAGAGACTACCCACTGCGCAGGACAGGCGCGCGTTGCCACGGCAACCAGGAAAAGCGTACCCGGAAGCCTTGGCTCGCGCGGCGCCCAAAGACACTGATGGGCTTATCATTATTGATTCTAGGCCTATTTTTGACCACACCAAAGCAGACGAGGAACCGTGTCTGAGGCAATGGGATGGCCATCTGCTCAAGAGCCGGAGGACTCGGAGGGTCAAAGGGGCCCGGCCCAGACGGATGTAAGTGCTACTCAAATTTCTGAAGAGATCCTTAGGTCCTGTACTGATAAGATACTGAGTTCTGGTTCCATCAGCCCCTCTGGAGAACAGCAATCCTATTCCCATACTTCTGAGAGCCCACTAGACAGTGAGAAAGCAACGACAAGTTCAGAAGAACAAGACGAGCTGCCACAGCTTTCAGTATTACAGAAGGATGAAAGTAAGCTGAATGAAAAGTGGATCAACCGTATCAAGAGCAAAAAAATTAATTCCCAAAGATACCAATTCGAAAGTAGACTCCCAAGAGAAACCCCTGGGGGACCCCCCGAAGAACTGGACGCCCTACTCTCTTTTTGTTCTATTAAAATAAACCTGATCCACCAGAGAGAGCATTTAAGAGCAAAGAAAAGCCGCAGACACAAGAAGCTGCAGCCCAGAGGGATTGCAGAGACTCCAGAGGTAGACACTTTAGATTGTACTGTTCCTGATGAACTGTTGAACAGAATCTATTTGAAGAACACGAGGGTGACTCTAGAGCACATAGGAGCTGTTAAGCAACATGTTTCTTCTCAGTGTCCCAGTTGTAACAGGAAAAGAGCAGAGCTAGCTCGGTCTGACTTCCTGAAACGAAGGAAGACTCTACTGGAATCACGTCTACTTCAAGAGAAAATAGACGAACACCTTCGCACCACAGACTTTCTCACCCGCGTTGCAGAAGCACACCAGGGCTTTCCCAGGCTTTCAGATGACCCCAGGATTATCTGGAAGCGAGTGACTAAGAAAATTCTGATGGGAAGTTCCGTCTTTGAAAAGACAGCCTCAAAGCAGGTGTGAGATGACTATACAAGTATTCCACCACTTCTCAATACACTTATCCAACCAGATAGGAGGCGCTGCCTGCCAACAATGACATATAATGTGCCCAGCCAGGGGATGGTGACTATTAATAATAATGTATAATGTGCATACATGTTCCTGTTGTGTATTTGAGTTATCATTTTTTGTAGCGTGATTGAGAAACTGTTGTAAGATTTTCTTTTGCTTTCTTCATGGAGGTCTAAATAATTCTATCTGATAGATTTTTTTCACATTATGGAAGATAATTGGAGTAGTTACAAAACCTTTATAATCTAGGAGAACGATAAATATTGTTAGTTTGGAATGGTGGTTGACAGTACAGAAAGAAGTAAACAGATGTAAGATATTTCAGAAGCATGACTGGCTGGATTTGTGGTGAAATAACTGGAGATTTAATAAAAGCTAAACTTTAAAAAGGCACTAGAATTCTGACTTGTATACCTGATACTTAAATGAATGGTAATTTCCTTATGACAGCAATTAGGCTAATTAGTTTCTGTGAACTTGACAAAAACAAGAGTAACCTGGGAACATCGGTTGATGAATTACCTCTATCACTTTAGCCTATGGAAATATGTGTGTGGTGGTATTTACTTGATCAATGGTTAATTTGGGAGGGTCTGTCCCACTGTAGGTGACACTGTCCTTGGTCAGGTAGTCTTGGCTGTATAAACAGCAAGCTGAGCAAGCTAGTAAGTCATATTTCTCACCCATCTTCTTTAATTCCTTCCAAAATGTTTCTGTTTTTGCATCACTCCATTGACAATAACTTGCAAACTAAATAATTTTCTCCTCCAGGCTGGTTGTGCTTAATATCTCCACCCCCGGAACAAAAACCTAAACAATGAAGGCATTGGTACCAGAGATTAGGACATTGTTATGGCAGACCTGACCATGTTTCTTGTGATTATTGTAGGAAGATTTGAGACTTTGTGCTAGTAATGAGACCTCTGAATCCTCAGGGCATAATGACCTGTTGGGAGAGCTTGTATGGTTGAATTGATGAGAAAGAGGCAGTTGTTGGAGGCTTGGCTTGCAAAGTCAAAAGGGGAAGCAAAGATTTTATCAAGGATGTTTATGTGATATTTTTAATCAAGGATCTGGCAAAGGGTCAATTGTGCTGGTTTCTGTCAGTTGACACAAAGGAGAATCGCTTAGGGAGGGGTGATCTCAGTTGAGAAATGCCTTTATCACACTGGCCTATGGCATATTATGGGGCACTTTCATGATTCATGATTAATGTGAGAAGGTCCACATACTGTGAGTGGTGCCATGCTTGGGCAAGTGGTAGTGGGTTGTACAAAAGCAAGCTGAGAAATCCATGGAAAAGAAGTCAATACACAACATTCGTCCAAGGCCTTTGCTTCAGTTCCTGTCTTTAGGTTGCTGCCTTGTGTTGATATCCCTAAATGATGGCTATGTAAGTTGAACAAATCCTTTCTTCTTCCTAGTGGTTTTTAACAGGTATTTGTATTTTCAGCAACAGAAACCCAATAATACAGGTAGGAACAGTAGAACATGGCAAATTAGAAGGAAGTGATTGTAATTTTTTATATCTAATTAGTGTGAGATGTATTTGAAACATATGCATCAAGAGTGTAAAAAAACAGGTTATTTGTATTTACAGTCAACAGGAAAGGTCTGGAGGTTAGATCACAGAATGACTACTGAGGAAGTCATTGCTACATGGTTGGAAATTGAAGCCATAGATGGGGCAAATGTTTCTAGAAGTTGAGGTGAGAACAGAAGCTTCTGAGTTTCAGGTTCTGAGAAATGCCAATCATGAATGATTGGGGAGAAGTTATGCAAACTAATGCAATCAAATAAGTACAAGAATATATACTGCATGAAAAGTTTAATTGCTGGCAGGGGAAAAGGTGACACTGAGTGAACACATAAAGGAGTTTTGAACTAACCCTAACCCTAACCCTAACCCTTTTGGTCATAATGATTGTATAAATCTTCTGTTTGCTCTAATTTCCAATCTAATGAAACTATCATTTTTGAAAATTACTGTGCTATTATTGTGAAAAATTACATGTATCTTGACAAGTCATATTTGTCTTTTATTTCTTTTTAAAAATAAAAAAAATGCTAGCATGGGCGGCATTACCCTGACTTTGTTTTCTACAAGTCATATATGTCTAATTTATTTTAGTGAAAGAGAAATGATGTTGCAAAAGTTAGCTAATGAGATTCTGTAGTCATCACCTTACAATTTTATTCTTTGAGCTAAGCCGTCATTTATGTATAAATGATCCTTTTCCTGGAAAATGTCTTCTTAGTCATTCCTAAAGAAAATGGAAAAAGTCTTTGCCACTTACATAATAGCTCTTCAGTTGAAGTCTATATTGCATCATATACTTTCTCTTTGCCACTTAATAGATTCATGTTTTATACAATCAAAACTCTGAATAATATTCCATTTATAATTTGCTGTAATAAAGGTCAAACTCTCTTCTATTTGTCAATCAATCTGGAAATCTTAGAGTCATTTTTCATTCCTCCTTTCATAATCATGTCATCAGCAAGCCATTTTCAGCAACACTGCTAGCTAGGTTCTCTTCAGCATTTTTGGCTGTGACTAATTTTCATGCTATTACTTCTTTGAAGAATCTTTTACTTCCTATCCAATTTTTTTTTCTATTCTCAATACTTACCCCCAGTTTTTAGTTATTTTTCCAACACATGCATCTTTTAAAATAATTCTGTTAGTTTACAACTCAAATTGTTTCACGTCCATTGCAAAAATGGGCATCACCACTCCAAAGACCGGACCAAAAAAGAATGAAGTAGAAAAACAGAAAGGCAGCCAGTGTGTGTAATTTCCATTCCTTCTCTGTGAATATGTCTGTTCTGCTGCCATCACCCATAGATAGGAGGCCCTAGACAGATTGAATCTTTCTAGGAAATCTCACCAGCCATTATATAAAAGACAAAGGCATTTTTCCCTCTTCAAACTCAGACTGCATCAGTGGTCCTGTTTCTATTGAGACATTCAGGTTTTTATTATTATTATTATTATTATTATTATTATTATTATTATTATTATTATGAGAGGCTACTGGATCATCTGTCTCTAGCATTCAGAGAGCCACTGTTTGAGGGATAGGACAATCTAACAAACCTACTTTTACAATTACATGTGTATCCAATTGGCTCTACTGTTCTAGAGAGCCCTCCCCAAACGGGCCACAATAGGAACCATACTCATTCTAGGGCTAAATAATTGTCTGTTGTTATACATGTTTCCAGTATGTTTGTCTGTTTAACTACAATGACACTAAGATGTGGTCACTCTTGGACTTATGTCAATTTATCTGCTGTGAATGTGTCATGTAAGTATCTATTCAATCACGTGTTTCTAATTTTGTTTTATCTATTCGTAGAGTTGTAATCAGGATCACAGGGGCTTGTGAATGTAGGATCTCTACAAAGTCATCAGTGCCTTTGTATAAAGAGATTGCTTCCTAGTTCTAGTTTTAGGTGTGAAATGCTTTCCAGAAGCACAGCAGTATGTTGTGTGTGTGTATGTGTGTGTGTGTGTGTGTGTGTGTGTGTGTGTGGTTTTTTGTCCCAAGTGATGCTGACTAGTTCCAATTCTTTACTTCATTGGCAGCCTCTTTCTTATCTTTTATTTAAAAATTTTTGGGCATTTGTTGTAGGTGTGAAATGGCCTTTGATTGAGCTCTTGATTTTTCTGTTTAAATGTTCAAGAATATGAAACAACCTTTTATTTGCTTGATGGTCATTTGTATGTCTTCTTTGGAGAAATGTCTGGTCAAATCCTTTAATCAGTTTAAAATTGGGTTGTTTGTAAATTTTATTAAATTCTAGGATTTATGTATTTTGGTATTAAATTACTCTTATTTATATGACGTACAAATAAGGTTTCTATTCTGTGGGTTATCTTTCTAGGCCCTTAAGCCATCTGATGTATACAACATGTAACTTGAATGGAGTCTAATTTACCACCTTTGTTCCTTATACTTTTTCTGTTATATTAAGAAGCCATTGCCATATCTAAGGAAGTGCAAGTTTCCTTCGCTTTTTCTACTAACAGTTGTATACTTTAGCATCTTATAAAGAGGCTTAGAGTTACATTTGTCACAACTTGACTGTAAGCCCCAGAATCTATGTGAAAAGGAATTCCCAAATTCACATACAAATACTATTTGGAAGTGGTGCTTCGGAAATTAATTAGGATTAGATGAATTTACGAGGTTAGAACCCCTATAAAAGCAACCCTGGCTTTGGGGAAAGGGCTGTGACCTTGCCTAATTAAACTTCAGATGCCTTCTAGTCTATTATGATATAATAAAAAGTCCTCACCAGTTGCTGATCAAATGTTAGAAAATGCTATGGACTGTCCAGGCTCCAGAAATACATTCAAATATAGTATACTCTAATATGTTTTTGTGGGAACACTAAGAGGTGGGTTCAGTTGTGCCCTTTTTTAGTTAAATTTTGGTTTATGGGCCCAATTTTATTATTTTCCATGTGGATATGCATTCTTCTTTGGTTTTGGTTCTTGTCTTACACACACACATTTTAAAAGATAAGATCTCTTTACTATGCACTCTGGAAAATACCAAGATAGCTGCTCTCCTACCTGTTGGAGATTCTCCTGTCTTTGCATCCCATCTTGACATAAGAGCAGTGGGATTGTAGACATGGCCTCCATGCCTTGCTTTACATGTACTTTGGGGATTTGAACTTCAGTCTTCATACTTTCATAGCAGGTGATTTACACATTGAGCAATAATTCAGTCCTGTGTCAACTCTTACACCAGTAACACAGTGTTTTATTATTAGGCTGAGTTACATTTTCATATTAAGAAGTGTTCAAGGTTTTAATATCAAGAAGTTTAAAACAGTAACTTACTTCTTTCTATAATTGTTTTACCTATTGGTATTTCTTCAGATTTCATATTATTTTTCAGGTGGATTTTACTATTTATCCGACTTTGTTCCCCACCTTGGACCTAAGCTATGCAGTTAGTTAATATAACACTAATTATTAATAACTAAGGTATAAAAATATTCCTAAGAAGTCTTCATTTTCTGATACATAAAATTGGCTAAATTGTTCATTTTAGAAATGACTGACAAATTGCAATAGCTTTATAAAGGAGTAAAGTATTTTTAAAAAATTTCTTTTTATCACTTTTAGTTATGTGTGTATGTGTGTCTATGTATAGAGTATGTTCATGTGAGTGCAGGCATTGGAACTCAGTTGGAGGTATGATATCTTCTGGAGCTGGAATTACAAACATTTTTGAGCTGTGTGACAAGGGTGCTGGGAAAAAAAACCCAGGTCCTTTGCAAAAGCAGCACCTACTAATAGTTGCTGAGCCATGTTTCATCTCCAAGGAGTAAAGTTTAACATTTAACCTGAAAAGAATTTTTTTTAATAAACTAAAAAAGAATGAACAATCTTTCTCCACACTGTTTGTAGCTTTGTCTAAGGAAGTCTAGCTTAGCTAAAACAGTAAACCTATCAGATCACATGTCAAAAGTGTTTTCCTGTCATATCAAAAATGTGTCTGGCCATGTAGAATATCATTATAAAAATATATTGTCTGTATATTATAGTATATGGAGTACATAATATGTATGTTATATTATTCATAATTTTTATCTATCAAATACAAAAAAAAATTCTATTCCCAGAGCAAGCCTATCCAGTGAATATGTTTGTGGTATTGGGAAAGTCCAGGCTGGAACCAAAGGTTCAGACTCACTCTCTGTCCCAGTTAGCCTCAAATAATCACACACAGGCTTATATTATTTTTACATTGATTGACTTAGGGCCCAGGCATATAATTTGCTAGCTCGTTCATCTGAACTCAATCCATCTTGTTCAGCCATGAGACTCAGTACCTTTGCTCAGAACAGCATTTCAGCTTTTTTCCTCTGCGTCTGCCATGTCTCTTCCTCATGTCTGTGGCTGGTAACCCCAGCCACACTTCCTGTTTGCCTTTGGCCAATCAGCTATTAAACCCATAGGTAGGATAAATATTTACATTACCAGCATTATTCCACTACACATGTTATAGTATGAAACCCTTGAATCATAAATAAGCTATGTGAAAGATTATCAGAAAGAATGTTCCATGCTGAACATCTGGCACATTAACATTCAATTCTCAGAATTATTTAGAAACATGTGGGATGTCTAGTTCAGAATAAACATAATTTAAAGATGTTCACTTATTTCTGATGAAGCCTAACATGGTAGTTCAGATCTTTCTGCAATGACATGGCAAAACAAATTGCCAATAAACTGGAATTCTGACTCTCTAGGTATATTTCTTCCTTCGGTTTTATCTGAAGTGGCAGATGAGAGGTAGTTACATGTATAGCGGATTTTAGAAATAAGACAAACTGTAGTCCAATTCCAATTTTTAGTTGATAACCCTCTTTGGAATAGAGAATTCACATATTTTCCAAATTGCAATAGACTCAAATACTAGTGAAACTGAAGATGTCAATAGGAGGGTCCTGCATGACAAAAATGCCTGGTTTTGATAGACTCACTATTTGCTGAAGTATTAATTGAGGCTTAGGTGAAAGTATGATGTGGTCCTTTCATCCAAACCTTGCTTTAGATGCCAGACTAATGATGCCATACATCATTACTCCAAAATAGATATTTTGTTGGGTGGGCAGGGTTTGACAGGCTTTCAAGCAGTTCTGCAATGACTTGCAGAGTCTGGCTCAGCTTATATTATAACTAGCAGGTAGAGCTAAGGTGATTCAGTCAAGTGGGCTGTACCTTACTTGATTTGAAACTTCTACAGGTTTCAACATCAAGGACATCTGGGATTTTCTATCGGCTAGTTCAAGCATAGGGCAAAGGATGAATCTTTAAAGATATCAGCTGTGAAAGCTCGAAGGAACATGGAGTAAAGCTTTTAAGACAACTTATCCCTGATGTTGCATGGCTAACATTTGCTATGCTTGATTTAGTTAAACTTTAACATGTCTTAAATGTGCTCTATGAAGCCTGTAGGCTTGTGATTGACTTGGAGGGTTATAGACATGAGCCAGTGCTGTGTATTTTGAGATGTGAAATGAGTGTTGTGGTCCCCATTAAAAATGTTTTGTACTCCAGGTGGTTAAAATGAGTATCATCTTTAATGCATTCAAAAATGAGTAAGTTAAAATTAAATCTGAGGAACCCATGAGGCAATAGAGTCCTATAGATTTTTTCCCCTTCCAAAGAGTAAACCATGGGTAAGTAATTATTGTTATCATTGGCTGAACTAGACAGATAAGCAGTTGGAAGTGGCTCAAGATAATGTAAAAATACACAACTGGAACCAGCTTTTGGCAAGAGAGGGAATCTGGAGATAAAATAGCCATTTAAACTTAGTTCACATTTGTTCACAATTCATAGTTGTTTGAGTTAAGGGATATTAATGCAGCTCTTTATTAAGCTCTGCTATATGGAAGTTTTTATGCTATACCCAAAGTCTAAAAATTTTCATTGTTGGTTGTAGTAAGAAGTTTCTGGCCCCGCCTAGCTCTGAGATGTGGACCAGCAGTCCCAAAAAATCACACAAAGTCTTATATTAATTACATGCTGTTTGGCCTAGGGATGCGGTATATTGCTTGCTAACTCTTACTCTTAAACTAACCCATGATTCTTATCTTGTTTAATCATGTGGCTTGGTAACTTTTCTCAGAGCAGCATTTTCATCTTTCCTCTACCCCTGCTGGTGTCTCTGCTTTGCTCTTTTGCTTCCTAGAATTTTCCTATTCTGCTACCCTGACAATACTTCCTGTCTGCCTTTTGGCCAATCACTGTTTTATTAAACCAATAGGAGTGGCAAATATTTACTATGCACAAGAGCATAATCAAACAGCAGTTGCTCCTTTATAAACCACAGGTCCTGAAGGCATCATGAGAGAAATGGCATTCTCCAACAGCCTATGAACTAGGAAGAATTAGGAAGCAGAGAAGGCTACTCTTTCCTGTAGATTGGATGTTCTAGAAGGCTCACACTCAGTTCCATCTCATTGGTATTTTTTTTCTTGTGTTTGGCAAGGTTCTTCTTGCCTGTGCTGAGTCTACATGCTTTAGTTTCCATGATCTGTACAAAGCTTATGGAGCCATTGGCTTGGACTTCTGAGATCCTCTATATTTATGAACCACCCTAATGGCATATGGCCTGTATCAGGATACAAGATTAATTCAAAAAAATCAGTAGCCCACCTACATACTAAAGATAAATGGGCTGAAAAAGAAATAAGGGAAACATCACCCTTTATAATAGCTGCAAATAGCATTAAATACCTCGCTGTAACTGTGGTAGAATGTTCTCTGTGTGTTGTAAATAAAGTATGTTTTGGCCTGTGCACAGCACCGTAGAAGTGGGTGGAGAATCAGAGGGCAGGCAGGTAGGAAAGGGAGGAGTTAGTCAGTCTCCATCCATCCCCCGAAGAAGACAGACATGTAAGAAAATCAGGTGAGCCATGGCGGGGCATGTGGCGGGTAGAATAGTAGAAATGGGTTGATTTAAGATGAAAGAGCTAGCTAGTAATTTGCTTAAGACATGGGCCAAACTGTTTAAAGGATATAAGCGTGTGATTCATTTCTTTGGGGGACAAAAAGCACCACGAACCAGGTTCCAAACCGCCGCCGCATACCAGGTCACAAACCTTCCGGACCCAAAACAGATTTGGAAAAACATACTACAACAGATGGCTTCCCAACATTGGGCCGAAAACCCACATAAAGCCTGAGAAAGTTTAAAAAGCTTAAAGAGCATTCTAGATCACTGAAACAGAGCCAAAAGCAGCTTTCTGAATTGCGTATTTAAATTGATTTATGGTACAGAGACAGCATAGTGTTCAGGCAGGAATTTAAAAATGGCATGTCCGTGGCACACAGCTTAAACTCATATGTTTCACGACAGGATTGGCATAAGTGTGATTGATTTAAGGTTTTTGCTTATACTGAACTGAAAGGAAACATTTAAAAAAGGTTTTTTTCTGGTAGCAGCATTTTCTGAGTCCGCTCTGGTTGCAGGCAGCGGGCTCCTCCACCACACTGAAAGGCAGCCAAAAGGGGCGGAGTCAGCAATTAAAGTGATAGGACATTTTAAAAGCTCTTTGGGTTGAAAAATGATTAGAATTCTCAATAAAGCATATTTAGACTCTCAAAAACTCTACACGGGGTACAATGTATGTAAAATATGCATAAGCTTCAGAGAGAGAGAAAAAAAAGGTAAAGAAACCCTTTAAGAAAGAGAAATAGGGAAATAAAGATAAAAAGGCCACATTAAGATGGCAGATAAACAAAGAGTCTGGATTAGGGTTATTGAGTTTACTTTTAATTTTTTAACTTTCAATGAGCTAATTGCAGAGAGACAATTGATTGCTAAGGCTGCTAAGTTAAACCAATACTTATATTTTAATGATGTCTTGACTTTAAAATCTGTTTATAAGAATATGTTACTTGGGAAAAGAGTTTCTGCTTTTGTCTCCACAGAAGATCAAAACCTGTGGATTGGTTCTAGGCAAATGTGGTTCCATTTGCCAAAGCCACCTGAAATTCTCTAATGGGAAAATCAGCTTCCAAGATGGCCAGTTGAGATGATCCAGCTTCAAAATCTCGTGATATCAACGTCCTTTGACAGCATGAAGCAGTAAAAGAAAGAAAGCTTTGTTCAATTTCCCAATTATTACTTATTAATGTTTGTTTTCATTATAAATGGTTAATGGTCATAGTCAATCTTTAAAAAAAATGGAGGGAGGAGGATATTATATAGGAATGATTAGAAAAGATAAGTAGATTTTGATTTATTGATATAAACTTAAGATTAATTTTGTTATGCTGTATGTATTCTTCTACTGTTGATTAAGGTATGATGCTGATGTAACTCATTTAAAATTGTAATGTGCAATTGAGAAATGTAGATTAATAGTCATCTATGATAACCAAACTTGTAGCCATGTTAGTTAGGTTTTTATAGGTATACAAAGATATATTTAAGTTAGATAGGTAGTCTTCAAACACTTCAAAGACATGCAGAATATGGCATTTAAATTATTTTAAGAACTTAAAGACTTTTCTGGACAGTGAGACAGGTCTGTTCCTGGCAGTACCAATGTATTTCAGGAAAATGATGGACATTGAAGAAACTTCATGTGGAATTTACTTTGTGGCAACAGTTAGCCACTGGACAAGAAACTGTTCGGGTATTGACTGCTTGATAGTATGCTGTATAAACTGGATATGCAGGTTCCATAGGAATGTGACCTCTGAACATTGGCAAAACAAGCCGAGATGGTCCTTCAGGTTCCTGCTTTGCAGAAAACATGTCCAGATATTCTTCAGGACACAAGGAGAAGCAACTGATGGACTGTGTCAGATTTCCTGCATCACTGAAAGGTTTGCCACAGATTTGGGCCATAAAGACTGAAGATAGATGCCCCAACGTTACAAAGGAACTTTGGGTGACTTTCCAGGCAGACATGGGTCATCTCTGTCATTTTCTAGACTTTGGAAGTTGCTTGTACTTCCTGTTTATTTGCATAATATTATATCCTTCTGTGGTCTTTGATGTGGTTGAAGGTTTAATAATTGTAGGTATAGTTCTTTTTAGTTTAAAAGTTATATTAGATATGAAACTTTATGCTCATAATAATAAGGTAGATAGTGGAATATTCTCTTTAATTTTGTGAATACAAATAGACTGGATATTGTGACTGTAATTCGTGTTTGAGAGTTGTTCTGTTGTAATTTTGCTATATGGAAATTGAAACCTTCCTTTTTAATTAGACAGAAAAGAGGAGATGTGGTAGAATGTTCTCTGTGTATTGTAAATAAAGTATGTTTTGGCCTGTGCACAGCACCGTAGAAGTGGGTGGAGAATCAGAGGGCAGGCAGGTAGGAAAGGGTGGAGTTAGTCAGTCTCCATCCATCTCCCAAAGAAGACAGACATGTAAGAAAAACAGGTGAGCCATGGCGGGCCACGTGGCGGGTAGAATAGTAGAAATGGGTTGATTTAAGATAAAAGAGCTAGCTAGTAATGTGCTTAAGACATGGGCCAAACTGTTTAAAGGATATAAGCGTGTGATTCATTTCTTTGGGGGACAAAAGCCACCGCGAACCAGGTTCCAACTGCTGCAGTGCACACCAGGTCACAAACCTCCAGGACCCAAAAACGGGCTGGGAAACTTACTACATCATGTAACTATAATCAAAGAAGTAACAGATTCATTTGACAAAAACTTTGAATCATTGAAGAAAGAAATTAAAGAGGATATCAAAAATTTGAACAATCTCCCATGCTCCTGGATAGGTAAGATCAACATAGTAAAAATGGCAATCTTACCAAAAGCAATCTACAGATTCAATGCAATTCCCATAAAAATCCCAACATAATTTTTTGCAGACCTGGAAAGAACAGTACTCAATTTCATTTGGAATAACAGGAAAGCCAGGATTGCCAAAACAATTTTGCTCAACAAAAGACCATCAGGAGGCATCATCATCCAGGACTTCAAGTTATACTATAGAGCTACAGTTATTTGTTATGTTATAAATTCATGAGAAAAACTGTGGGAATCATTGGGCTCTGCAGAGCCTAGGCAATAAAGAGAAGAAGCTTCTAAAGGCCCACAGTGAAGGCATTTGTGGGGGTGGGGGAGGGGAAGGAGCACAAACAGGTCTCTGTTTTGAAACTTGAACAAATTCTAAAGCCCCCTTTTGTAGGGATGCAACTCAAAATAGTCCAATTTGTAAGCACGTAAGTAGAATTTAGTAAAATTTATGTAAGGTATAGGTACCTGTCCTCCAAGACTAAAAGAAGCCAAAATGATGTTGGGCTTCTTTTATTATTTTGGCTTCTAAACAAATCCATTACTCATCATTGGCATCCTGACCTTCTTCCTAGGTGAGGATTAAAGTCTGAATGTTCCCAAATCATTCTTTATATATTTATATTCTATAGAATTTAAATTATACTAGAGTTACATTATTTCCTCATTCACTTTCCACCTTCCAAATCCTATGTACCTTGTTATTCTCCTTAAAATTTATGATAATTTTCTTTATTATATATATATCCATACATATGAATACTCATATGTATATCTACCTAAATGCATTAATATAACATACTCAGTCTGTATTAAGCTACTTGTATGTTTATGTTTCTGAGCTAACTATTTGGTATTTGGATAACCAAGTGCTGTGCTGTCCTTGGGAAGACAATTACTCTGTTCTTAAGATTCCTTAGTTCCCTGTAACTCTTTGTTTAGGTTAGGCCTCATGAGTTTTCTCTTTTCATGTTAGCATTCTATTGATGTTGTCTGTGTGTCAAGATTTGGGGAGCCATGTTGGTGAGACTTTATGGGTGTAACTACTGACATTTCCTGGGGACATAATCTCACAGAAAACTCCTGGTTACTTTGGCTCTTACAATCTTTCCATCTCTTCTTCCTCAATGCCTAGGTACAGGAGTTGTTTATTGATGTATCTATTAGGAGTAAGCAGCACAACTGTGTATTTTTATTAGTTATAGTTTTCTGTAATGGATTCTGACTGTTGCAAAGAGAAGTTTCCTTTGTGACAGGTGAGAGCTACACTTATCTGGCTGGACCCAAAGAAGAATCAATTCCAAGATTCTTAATAACAGTTTAATTATCCTGTATGTCTTCACTCCAAGTTTGATTGAATTTAGAATCATCTAGAAAACTGGTGAAGTACACTTGTAGGTGTGTCTGAGGGTGTCTACAGAAAGCAGTAAGGGGGCAGATAAGTCAATTCTCAGTATGGGAAGCACCATCCTGTTGACTGAAAGTTCTGACTGACTAAAAGCAGGAAGAGAATATTTCATTTTCTTAGCTTCCTCACTGACCATGCTCTGGCAATCCTTCCCATCATGATGGGCTGAAGTCTCAGAAACAGTGAGCCAAAGTATAGCCTTCTTCCCTTAAATGTCTATGCCATAGATTTTAGTACAACAAAGCAAAAACTGGTACCAGAAAAATGGGGCAATGGCTGTGATTAAATTTGATCATATTCTTAGTTTTGGAAGTGACTTTTCGAAGTTCTCTGGAAGTGAGAGTTACTGTAATGAGTCTTTTTATTTTTATCTCCCTCAAATTCACAAATAATCACACAAAGACTTCTTATTAATTATGAAAGCTTGGCCTATAGCTTAGATTTGATTCTAACTAGCTCTTATAACTTAAATGAACCCATTTGTATTAATCTATGTTCTATCACATGGCATTATCTTTCTTCCATCTTCCCCTCCTTGTTTCTTCTCCATGTCTTCTAGTGTCTAGATACCTCCTTCTCTTCCTTTCTCTCCCCAGAAATCTCTCCTATATCTCCTGCCTCTTCAATTTTTTCTTACACAAATCACAGCAATACACTTTCACACAGTATACAAATATCCTAAAATGTTATTCTATGTAGGCTAGAGAGCCCAATGAACAGTTTTAGTGGGAGTTCAGAAGTGCAGACAAGTCAAGAGAAATGCAGAAAATTGAGTGCGTGCTCATTAGGTCTTAGATGGAGACTAAGGCTTTACTAGGAGTTGAACAAGAGGCCAATCATATTGCATTCTAGAAAATTATTTACTTACATTTTCTACTGAGTCTTTGTGATAGGTAAGTTTGAAGGTGACAGATAGTTATTATGGATTAAAGCTTAAATGGCCCCAATAGACAGGTTTTGATGCTCAGTCCCCAGCTCTTGTCAGTCTTTTAAAGGCTCTGGGGTTTCTAAAAGGTCTATCCTGGCCAGCAGAAATAGGTCATTAGGGGCCAGCCTTTGAAAACTATACACATTGGTGATACTGGTTTATCTCTCTGCTTGCTGGTCAGCTGCCCCATGAGGAGTCCTTACCACCACGTGCTCCAACTGACAAAAAGATGCTGAGCCATGCAGTATTTACCATGATGGACTGAAATCCCTCTGACCCTATTGAGTTCAAACCATCTTTTCTTCTCCAAGCTTATTGTGTCTGAGATTTAGTCACAATGATAAAAAAGTAAGAGATAAATAAATTGGGAGATAAAACCACAACTTTAAATTGTGTGATTATTTTGCAACTGCTTTGCATTAGTCTTAAAGAAAGAAGTGGGAGCAAAAGCAGACATAAAAGACTTGGAAAACTGCAGTTTTATCAGCAAACAAAACTATTAGAGTTATGAAAGCATTTTTTAAAGATATTAGAACTTTTAACAAGATCCTAAAGTCTTTACATAGTGACAATACGAATGAATTTGAGACCCTTTCAGAAACTGTTTGGATTACGCATGCTATAGTCTCCAGCATGTATAATTATAAACTCATTTCAAAACCTTTCTCTGAAAGTGGGACTTGAGTACCCTGCTCACACAGGGTTTCCTGGGCAAGTGTTAGGAGAGGTTCTATTGTCCAAGAACTCAAAACCCACGGCTACCATCAAACAAAGAGACTTGGATATTTTTTGAGGTGATGCATCCCTTGGCATTGTCCATGCTGGGCTGATCTGAGTCAGACATAAGGAGGAGATATAGAATCATATTTTAAAGGAATGCCTGGGAAGCCAGGCAATATATCAAAGGGTTAGATTCCCTGTGAAGTTCCATGAAGAAACAATGTTGGGGCAGCCTAAGTTACTGTGGAGATCACAAGATGTTGGCAATGTCAAGGGAACAGAATGTCTGTTTAGAAAAACCACAATCAGTTAATAGATCCAGCAAAAGAGAAAATACATATGGCATGAAAACATATTGTTGTACAAATTCTATTTGCTGTTATAATAAAAACTTAGAGCCAGATATTGGGGAGAAGCTGAAAGATCAGAGAGACAGAACATACCATAAACACTTCTTACCACACCAACTCCACATGAGTTCTCAGATTGAATTTCACTGAGTCCTCAGCAAAAAAAGCAGCGGGTCCCAGGAGAAGGACTAAACTCCTGCCCCCTCTTTCTCTGCCCAGCTATCTCACGTTTTCCTTCAACATTTCTATTGCTAGGATTAAAGGTGTGCGCCGCCACCTCCTTGGCCTTGAACTCAGGAGATCCAGGCAGAGCTCTACCTCCTAGCTGCTAGGATCATCACTCCCCAACCCATATGGCTAAATCTGTGGGTGGCTTTGTCCTCTGATTTGTAGACAAACTATTAGATATACAACGTATCACCACATGACATGATCATAGAAATATGGATGCTCAAGCCTACTGAAACTCAGATCCTATCTCCATGTAACCTGGAATCTAGATATGATCTATAGAATCTAGTCCTTATATTACAGTGTATCTTTTTTTGCTCTCTCCCTCCCCTGTGCTTACCATGTGCCTCTGTGTATTGAGAGCTGTAATTAGTTTTGATGTTATAGGGGTTCACAAGGAAGAGTTTGCCTTGTATCTCAGAGGAGACTCTGAATTTGGACTCTTGAGCAGTGTTGGTACTGTTATGTCTGAGAGATTCTTGGAAATGAAGTGAATTTACTTTACATCTTACCATGTACAAGAATCAAGGCTGTTCAGAGTTAGATCACATTATGTAAACTGATGTACTTTAGTGTCAAGTTGACAAGACTTGGTTCATTTTCATTTTCAATTTGAACAGCTCTAGAATCACCCAGGAGGCTGACGAGGCACACCTCTGTGTATCAGAGAATGAGAAAATTTCCAGAATGACAAAATGTGGCTGATGGAAAAAGACTCACTCTAAACATGGCTACCTATTCATTTGGAGTAAAAAGGGAGAATGTAATAAAGTGGGGACAGTGCCAGCATAATGAGGGGTGTCTTTCTGTACACGGTGAGGTGAGTGATCATTGGATAATAAAGAAATTGTTTTGGCCTATGGCAAAGTATCCTAGAAGTAGGCAGGAAATCTGAGCAGAGATAAAGGGGAAGGAGGCCAGAGTCAGAGAGAGACACTAGCAGACGCAGAAGAAAGATCAGAATGATGCTCTGAGAGAAGATATCAAGCCACATGGCTAAACAATATAAGAATAATGGGTTGAGTTAAGATACCAGAGCTAGCTAGCTATATGCTTGGACCATAGCCCAGGCAGCATGTAATTAATATAAGACTTTGTGTGATTATCTGGGGCTAAGCAGCAATGGGTCTATGAGTGGGTCTGAACCTTGGGGCTAGGCCAGAATGGCCAGGCCAGAAACTTCTTACTACAGCTGCATTGCTGCTTCTTTGTTTTCTGCCCTCCATGAAGTTAGCTATTCTCCTGCACTACATTCTTCCTGTCATGATATACAGACATCCCTGAAACTGTCAATCACAGTCAATCTTTCCTTGCTGTCTGTCTCCAACACAGTAACCAATAGACTTAGCAAACTGACCCATTATTGAGTTATACTGTAGCCTACCACTATACATCACTTCATTGAAACAGAAGAAAATTCTCTTGTCACTAAGAATATTACAAATGTCTTAGCATTTCAAGCCAAAGGTCAGAGTTCAAAGCCTAATTACCAAAAATAAGGAGATATGATCAGTACCTATTTTTATAAGGTTCTTAAAAACTTTATAGCAATAACCAGATTAAAACATCATATATTGTTTTCCCCTAAGACTTCTATAGAATAAACAATCAAGGCCTTATTGAGATATATGGCTGTAGACAGAATAAGAGTTGCCATTCTGTACCTAGCATTAGTCACAAACAATCTTCCACCCAATATACATGAATCAGTCTCACATACATGGTTATGTCTGGGCCAAGACACACAACCCAGGACCATATGAAAAGGGGACCTCATCCACTTCTCTTATGCCAATGGTCAACTTTTGATTTATTTGGACTAAATTTATTTCTGAAGCTTGGTAATACTTAACAAATGAAGCATAACAACACACAGTGCAAAGCACACACTTGCCAGAGGGAACAGAGCCAGTCAGCAAGTGAGCAAGTGAAGCAAGACCCTCCCTACCCCTTGCTTAGTGGCAGTGATTGTGCTCACTGTGCCAATTGTTTTTCTTATTGTATAGAAAGGAGATGGTCCCCTTTCAAATGCCAAGACTGGTGAATAATACCCAATCATCAGTGACAGGGATAAATGCCTCTTATCTATTTGACATAGACATTTATAATTTGTCTCAAGTCTTAGTGATCTGTTTAGATCTCTAGTAGAAAGCTTTGGCATTTCATAGTAGGCTCAGAACTCTTTCCTACCTTGCCCAATACTAGATGAGGATGAAAAAAATTTATTAGCACAAAATCAGAATTTTAGAGACATAAAAACAGGCTTTGAAATAACAGGAGACTTGCTTGCCTATGTTGTGATGCAGGGTAAGGATGGTTGAGTTCTCGAGCTGAGTCCTGTGTGGTTTCAACTCCTCATTGGTGCTGAGGAAGCAGCCTGGCTTTCAGTGCCAACTTTCCCAGAATATAGAGTACAAGAGAAAGACAATGTGGAAATGAACAATCGTCTGGCTTAAAACTGTATTCAGACCCTTTAAGAACCTTCACCAGTATATTGCAACTCTTGGTACTAGAATAGGGTGTGTGTCCCCAAGGGGTTCCATTCCCTTTGAATCAGAGTCCCTAACTCTCACTTCTAGTTCTTGCCCATAAATCTCAGTGTTAGCTATTCATTTTCTCCTTAGATACTTATATTTAGAGGTAATAACTACAAATAGATAAATGACATGATTTAGAGGGGGAAATGAACTATTTAGTTCTGAATGGACATCTTGCAGTTAGCTAATTCCAAACAGAACTTCTGAAATTCCATTTAAACCCATTTTTATTGTAGTCTCCATTTTTCATTAAAGAGAGCTATTGTCTACACAAGCATTTGGTCTGGACTGTCAGCAAAATCTTGGTATTATAAACGCAACTTTTTTTCTTCCTTTGAGGTTTTGGTTGTTTTTTGTTTTTACCTTATCCAACAGTTCAACCTACAATCTCTTCTAGCAAAATTTACTAATTGACCCAGGAAAAATAATTTGTTTACCCACCATCGTATGAGCCTAGACTGTTGCCTTACATGTCTTGGTGGCTTTTGTCCTTAGATTTATCACTCTGATTATCAGAGTCAGTGTAAGCTTCCCGATATGTCTGATGTGGCATAATTTTTACGTGCTTCTCTTTCCTCTTCATTTTTTTCAACTTTCTCTTCCTAGCAAGAGAAACTTTCATGTTTGATGTAACTTAAAGCATACATTTTTAAGAGTGTGTGGAAGAAAATACATAATAAAATGAAAATGTGCAATGTTTGTGTATATTTGTCTGTATGTGTGTGGGTTTACATGTGTGTTTGTTTGCATTTCTTTCCTCTCTCTCTCTCTCTCTCTCTCTCTCTCTCTCTCTCTCTGTCTGTATGTGATTCCTTATACTATCAACACAGAGATTTGATGAAATACTTTGCCTAGATCAGTCTATAATTACCAGATAGTTACTACTCATCTCCATGCATATTTTTCAAGGGAGTTTTACTAATCTAAAGACATCTTTATGTTTAATTTAAAAATTATAACTCTTAATATTTACCCTATAGAATCTTTTGAAGTTGGGATCTTAATTCAATTTCTTAAATTATTGACACAACACAAGAAAAAAAAAACAGGTGTGGCCTTTCAATAAGAAGCCATGTTATTTTTTTGTTTTGTTTTGTTTTTATTTGATGGAAGTAGGGAGTTTCTTTTGCTCCTAGTGAATACAGTGTAGCTTATCTGGGAGACAGAAGCAGATCTATTCAAATGTGAAATGAGGACCATCCCAGGATGACTGTCATACAAAAACAGCCAAGCAGTGGTGGCACACTCTTTTGTCCCAGAACTTGGGATGCAGAAGCAGGAGGATCTCTGTGAGTTCGAGACCAGCCTGGTCCACAATGCAAGTTCCAGGACAACCAGCACACTTACCCAGAAAACCTTGTCTTGAAATAACAAAATAACAACAACAAAAGGCTGGAGAGATGGCGCTGTCCTCTGACATTCCAGACTGATTTTATTAAATATAAAATATATCACCACACAAAGGTTCTTCACTGGTTGCATCTGAACTTTCTTGAGACTGTAGAGATTGACAGTCTTCCTAGCTAATGCCTGTTCCTTCCCATTCTCTTTCCGTAGATTTATGTATTGCACCCCCTTTCTCTCTTTTATGTTTTTCTCTCCTACTAGGCTCTTGTACCGCCTAACTTCTTCATTTTAGTTTCTATTTGACATACTCTTACTATGCAGTGTTCTATATGAAATGTATACATTTTTCATTTAAAAACACATGGTTAAGGAACTATTATTTTAAAAATACTAGAATTCTATGGGAGAATCTTTTTTACTTGTCAGCCAACTTCTGAGATAATGGGAATTGCTTGCATCATTTCTTGTGTGGAAATTTCAGCTGTGAATACAGTTTAATTTTGAGGAACTAAGAGGTAAAAGTTCATCGTTCAAATTTTGGGAAAGCATAATTTAAGTCAGAGAAGGAGGAAAAGAAGACAGAGGAGAGACATGCCGAGCATTGCTCTTGGGTGAAGTCAGTGTAGAATCGTATTTGAAGAGCTATCTAAGGCACAACTTTCTGGCATTGCTGCACCCGAGACTCCTCTGAGCAGCTTTCAAGCCTTGCCTATATATGAGCTATCCTTGGGGCTATTACAAGTCTGTTTTCCTCTGCCAGAGAATTAGGCAGTCACATTTAGCAAAAGTGATTTCAGTGCATTTAGGAGGGGGTGTTGTTTATAGCTGTACCAAGCCATGAAGTGATAGTGCTTGAAGGACAATTTGGAGGCTTCTTTCAAAAATTCAAGGACAAAGGGGATAAGATTGGGGCTGGAGAGATGACTCTGCATTTAAGAAAGGAAGAAGGAGGGCTAGAAGAAGAGGGAGGAGGAGAAGGGGGAGAAAGAGAAAGGGAAGGGGGAGGACTCTGCATTTAAGGATCAGACATAACTCTCAGCTATTACTTCAGCACCTTGTCTGCCTGTGTCTTTCCATGTTCCCCACCATGGTAGTCATGGACTCACTGTAAGCAACCCCCAATTAAATGCTTTGTTTTAGAAGTCTTGATCATGGTGTCTCTTCACAATAATAGAGTAGTAACTCTCTCTCTCTCTCTCTCTCTCTCTCTCTCTCTCTCTCTCTCTCTCTCTCTTTCTCTCTCTCTCTCTCTCTCACACACACACACACACACACACACACACTCACACACAAACTCAAGAACATATATCTACATACAGATGTTGTAGAATATCATTTTAAGTGGTCAAAGGCAAAGATGTGTTACATTAGTTTAGGCTGTATTTGTTTAATGATGTAAAGATGCATGCATGCTTAATTATAAAAAGATGTGTTGCATGTTTCAACTTGTCTGCCTCAGGCACCTGGTTGCTCTAATAAAGAACTGAAAGGTCAATAGCTAGGCAGGAGAAAGGATAAGCAGGGCTGGTAGGCAGAGAGAATAAATAGGATAATAAATCTAGGCTCAAGAGAGACAAGAATAACAAGAGAAAGAAGAAGAATGAGAGACATGCTCAGGACAAGAAGCCAGGAAGAGGACAGCCAGACATGGAAAAGCTGTGAAAGTAAGATATACAGAGGAAAGAAAGGTAATAATTCCCAAGGCAAAAGATAAATAAACAGGTTAATTAAAATTAAAAGAGCTGGCCCAAAATGAGCCTAAGATAGGGCAAGCATTCATAACTAATAATAAGTCTGTGTCATAATTTGTGAGCTGGTTGGTGGCCCAAAGGCAAAAGCCTGGCAATACCGACATACACTCACATATACAGACATATACATAAACACACACATATTCACACAACCTCCAGGTGGTCACCTGACTACACTATAAAAATTTGTAGGTACAGAGGCAACTTATATTAGAAGAGACCTAAGTTTGTGAGTGGTCATCCTGTGAATCCCACATTTCTGAAGGATTTCATCTTTCAAAGGGTGTGCTCTCATTTTAACTGCAGCCAAAAAAGAGAGAGAGATTGAAAACAGCTGGAACGTGTGTCTATTTTCACCTCCTCCATCTGGAATTTTGTTTTTGGATATGAGAGACATTTTCCAAACAAGCCTCAGCTGAACAAGATGATAAATGTGGGAAAGACATGCGTACATGTATGCTTTTCTGTTTATTTGAAGAAATTTATAGAACAGAAAGCACTGGGTGTTTTCAAATATAAAACCAAACATTTGAACAGCACAAATAAAGTTGGACTTTGAAGAGTGATATGACATTTATTTTACATTTTAAATGAGGCTGCAAAATCTTTAATCACTTGGCCTTATTTATCTGAAAAGCACAAATGAAAACTTTAAATGGTTGTAGCACATAGACAACCCATTTTTGCCACCTTCTCTGAGGTTTCTATCAGGGCTTCATTAACAGTGTCCTTCAATTAATTTTTCCCACTGAATCTACTGATGTGAGACACTTGGGTCAAGCTGGGATAATGGCGTTCACTTTCTCACTGCATCAGGATGCTCTGGTATCAATGCATTCTGGGCAGATTTATGTTGGTCTATCCCAAAACTTCTCTAACAACATTACTTCTATCACATACTAAGTCCCAAACTCTTGATCCTTGCAACAAAGATTCTCCCTCTCTCTGTGTTCTACACTCAGCACCTGAGCTATGGCCTCAGATCTTTATCTCACTTTTCAATGGACTTGAGGGCTCTGGTTTTAAAACCCCGTCTTGGGCCCAAACTGTGGTTCTCCTAAATTCAATGGTAATTTGGATGGAATTGACATTCTAACCTAATGGTTAAGATATAAAGAATAAAAGTAGGTAATAGCAAAGAACATTGATGAACAATAGGATGAGATTGATAGTAATGGTGAAAACAAAATGAATCAGCTTTGTGACAACATGACTAGGAAAGAAAAAAATACAAAGAAGCATGTTAACTACTCTAGGCTTCTGGGCAGATTAGCCAATAGAGAGTCCAAGCAAGGCTTGGAGAATGATGATTATTTGAAATTTTGTGTGTGTCATTGTGGTGCATATATTTATTTCATTGTAGCTGCAAACTATTGAAACAGAGGCATGGAAAAAAAATGAAGCCCCAGAGGCAGCAGAGAACTATGTAAGCTACATCTCTCCAACATATGACTACTAAACATAAACACATTCCATTATAAGGGACAAAGCCTGGGTATGACACATTAAAAATCTTTAGTTGTGCTAGATAACACAGTAATTAAATTAAAGTACATTCCATAAAAATGACAGAAAAGGCATTGAGCAAAAGTTCAAATAAAAATCTTGATATCATTTACCTTGAACTTTTGGCTCACTATAAGACAGTTCAGAATTTACTGCCAGCTTGATATCTGCAGCTGTTTTCAAAAAGACAAGAGATACAGATCTGGGACTCCTGGTTAAGTGATATTTATTAGATGAGGAGGAGTGTGGAGGCTGGGAGAAGTCATAGCTACTCCTTGGCTCTAAGTTAAGAGAAGTTCATTTATTTTGTGAGCAAGTACATATCTTTTCAGGGCATGTGAGGAAGGACAGATTCACCTGTCTAACCAGCTAGATTATTCCAGAGCAGCTTAAAGGATGACAGACAGTGTCCTCACATTCCTATAAGGAAAGCTATTTTTCATAGTTCTGGACCATATCCATCCAACAGAAAACAATCTGATAACAATTATGGCTTGCTAGTGCACAGTGAGAAGTCAAATACCAAAGCCAACTCTCGCCAAGTCTTTCTTTTTGTTATAACCACATGATCCATATTCTTCATTTAGCTATCTTTCATCTGTCTAAACAACTGCCTCTTGGCAGTTTGTAAAAGTTAACTATTCTTAGTCCAGAAAAAGTTATACATGCTCTGATCATAATAACAAAATAAAGATTTGCACATATTATTTTTTAAAAGTCTCAATTAAACTTAACATCAAAACCCTAATGAAATCTAAGTCTGTTTTCAAGAACTGAGCAGCCATTTACTATAGTAATAGCAAAGGGCACCAAGTCCCCATTTTTTTCAGGGGAAAAATTTCTGACAGCCTTGACATGAGTACCATGTGGGAAGAGTGTAAGGACTCTCACAGAGACACTCACATGGAAGCTCACTGGAGTTGAATTGATGATTTACCAAAGAACCCACAACGGAAGCTGTTGTTATACCACAAGACTATGTTTTTAACTTGCACTTACTATACTTTTTGTGCTCCTGAAGACCACTTCATGTTGGTTGGCTAACTGCTCATTTTTCTGTTTTGTGTTGTCTGACCCTCCTCGCTCTTGTATCATGTGGAACAGTTTACTTTCTCACAACCTGAGAAGTTTTTTATGCATTAGTAAAATTGATCATCACTTTTTCTTAACACTTACTACCTGCCTGTTTAAATATTTCTAAACTTAGGAAGAAATATTTCATCCCTACACACAGAATTCCAAAATTGTATGTATAGAAGGTTTTTTGGGACTGAGTGGGTATAGATTCTGCTGTTTATATAGCATAGGGTTGTCTGTTTTATGAAGATATATTTTTTTCAAGTTACAACAGTGGGCATCCTTGTGGGATAATACTATGGAAAGTTTTCTGAAGTTTAAGATAAGCCCCAAAACATTCTTAAAATTCAAGTGTGTGTGTGTGTGTGTGTGTGTGTGTGTTTGGCTATAAATCCTAAAAAAGGTGCTACTGGGTTATTCATTATTTCGTAAACAAAAAATCATTAGAAAAACTAAGACAGTTATGATATGACTAGATGAGATAAGCTTATGAGGTCAGCATTGTTTTTTTATAGGTCTGTTACTGATTGAAATAATGATATACACTATATGAGTATATATAACTATATATTTTTATGCAACACACACACACATATATATATACATGCATTGTACTGTTTTTTTCCCATTTTTGAATTTTCTTTGTAAACATGTATTTTTCAATACATATGAGAGAACTGGCCTCCAACTACATATAGCATCAGAGGTTTTTTACCCTAGAGTTTCTCTCAACACCTTTGAATTTCTTCCCTGCATTCTAGTGATTCTCCACACAAGACTTATGCCTTTTCCAAGAAATAGTTATAAAATTCATACTCCCAGTTATCTTTGCAGCCACTGCAAACTTCTTACCTATACCCCACCATTAGGAGAGCTTACGTAGAAATGGGTGGGAAGAGGAGGAGGTCCATAGGCAGTCAGGATCCTGACAAGTATGGTTATGGATGCTACAGTGCATTGGCGAGTGCACAGGCTAGCTTCCTGTCAACTTGACACAGAGTCATCTGAGAGGAGGGAGCCTCAACTGATAACATACCTCCATAAGATGAGATTGTAGTCAAGACCCTGGGCATTTTCTTAATTATTGATTGATGGAAGAGAAGCCAGTCTATTGCGGATGGTACCATCCCTGAGCAGATAATTCTGGGTTCTATAAGAAAGCAGGCTGAGCAAGCCATTGGGAGCAAGCCAGTAAAACACTCCTCTTCATGAGTTCTGTATCACCTCCTGCCTCCATGTTCTTTCCTGCTTTGAGTTCCTTTCTTGACTTTCTTTGATGGTGAAAAGTAATATAGAAGTAAAATCCAAATCAATCCTTTCCTTCCAACTTGCTTTTTGGTCAGGGTGTTTCGTTGCAACAATATTAACCCTAACTAAGACAGGGTGCAATGGTTAGTATATAGAACTGAGCATATAGGTTCTGAGAATGAGGAGAAAATACATTACAATCTGTGTGACCCCTAAGATGGGGTGTTGTCATTTTCTTCAGAGTGATGGACCAATGTTATGTGCTTTAAAAAAGGTACTACTTTGGTTGCAAGGAAAGACCAGGAGACTTCTCGAGCATCTAAGATAGAGGTATTGACTTGACTTTCTTTAGTAATAGTGATTAAATAAATATGAAAAATATGATATAAATTTTGAAGATTTATTTGACAGGCACACACATAATATGAAATTGGAGTTAAAGTGACTTCATTGTAATAGATACACTTATATATATATATATATATATATATATACAGACACATCTATCTGTCTATCTCTCTCTCTATATATATATCTAGAGAGAGATATATAGATATATATATATCTATATATCTAGAGAGAGAGAGAAAGAGAGAGAGAGAGAGGATTGGGAAAGAAATCTAGGACCCTTTTTTGACCTTTTAAAGTTCATTTTATTTGTTGAATATATGTTTGAAAATGTAAAATCCACAGTTGGATATGAGTAGATAAAGTATTGAGATGTGCTTTCATTTATTAGTTTAATGATTTACAACTCTTAAGGCTTTGAAACTTGGTGAGGTCACTTGAGAAGCTCATGTAGAAAAGGTCCAAGAGTTGATTCCCCTGGGTGAACTAAATTGAGAATTAGAGCCAAAGGTGGGATAAACACATATGTGGCATGTGTATTGAATAAAATTCTGGCATTCACTAAGATTAGAAATGGCTCCTAGGAATTTTAATTCAACTATTGTACCTTTATTATTTTTATCTACCAGGATATTTATGACTTTTAGTAAACTCTAAGAATGTTTTGTGATTCTATGGCATCCTTTCATTCTTATGGTACTTGAATTACCTTCTCGCCTTTTTACTGTTTTTATTTTTTCAGTTTTGTTTCTAAGCCTATTGATGTTTGGATGTAAATTATAACTTATCATAATTTTTGTTTTGCATATTCCAGAGCAATTGGAATCAGAGTATTATTAACCAAATTGATTCTGTTTTCATAAGTCAAGTGTCTTTTAACTTTAGCTCTTTAAGTCTTTGGAATGTGTTTTTATAACCATGCATGTAGTCCTCCATAGTGCAGTAGAACTTGGTCAGCCATCTTGAGGGCCAGGTCTCTCCTCAGAGTATTTGCCTCAGCCCGAACCTCAAGCCTTCTGCTTAAAAGACACATTGGAAGAAGCCTTGGTCAGCTGAGAGAACTACCATGTTAGCCATCAACAATGTCAGTGTTCATCAACGTGACAAAAGGATAACAGGGGAGCCTTAAAGGAAGCATTTATTCAGCTTAATTTCAGAGCTTTTATTTCCAAGATTTGTTGGCATGTTGTAAAGACAGAATCACCATGGCAGAACAAGGTAGAGCAAGGCAGAAGATGGCATGGCATGGCAGCTTATCTCCTGGCAGTCAGAATGTAGATGGAGAGGAAAGATATTCCATTCCGAGGCAAGCCCTATAATTTCTTCCAGCCTTCCTCCACATCTTACTAGCACATTCAGGTAGGAGCTTTCCTCCATGGATGATGTCACTGATTCACTGTTTTAGCATTCTCAGTGTCCATTGCCCCATTGAAACACCACTCACTTGGAATGAGCCTTCAAACACACAACTTAACTATAGAGGAGTGAAATGAAGACATATACCTGCCACTGTAGCTCTGTTATATTTTCTTTCTAATTACTCTGATTATGTTACTTTTAATTAATCTCAGAATTAAGACATGCTGTTCAAAAAGGTCATACTACCTGATAACATTCTTTTGTCCTTTTCAAATTTTTTCAAGCATAAGCCTGTTTTGCTTTTTCTCTTTTATGACTATGATGAAGAATTTTCTGTTACAAGTGAATCAGATGCTATAGTGTGTGTGATGGCAAAGCTGTTGAAATATTTGCATATTTGCATTGGAAGCACTCTTTCTACCATACCTTACACAATATCGGCTGTACTGAATGAAGCTTTAAAGAAGGATCATTATTAAATAGGTTTTAGCAGAAGGGTTAGGAGATGGAGTCAGTGTCCTTAATTCTAAATACATGGAGGCTTTCATTGTTTTACCAATAAATCAAATCTAGGCAGTATCAGAGAATTTGTTTTGAATAATCCCAGAGCATGTGATAACTACTAGTCTGCATTAAATACATCCAGTGTTTCTTGGTCCATGGCAAGGCTGCAATTCTTTGCTGCCATAAAACTGAATTAAATCATCTTGTTTGCATTGATCAGAAAGATGTTAAATGCTAGTGTATCAGTTCTATGTGGTGTTTTCAACTGCTCATTCACTGCTCACAACTTTGACTTGAGAGTATGTCAGTTTTAGATAGCTCAGATGCCACCATCAAAGACAGCAATAAACATTCTCTTGGGTAGAAGATACAGATGTCAATATTTCCAGTTGTTTAACTTAAGGTGTTGTTTATTACAGACTGTAACAGAGAGCTGCTTCTGACTGATATGGAATTGCAACGTTAAAGTGGGTTGCTATGGGCACAACTATATCTCACAACTTATTTTTTAAATTACAGCTCCAAAACTGACAAAAGATAAAGTAGTTAGGAAATTAAATCTATTGTCTCTTCTGTGACAGCTATGGGTAGGCAAAGGATGTCCTTCATATGAGCACTGTCATAGTTATATGTTGTAAAATGGGATACAATTGGAGTATCATGACAAAGACTGAAAATTGAGAGAATGTATTGTGAAAACAATCTTGATATGTAATGTTGATAAAATCTGAATAAAAGCACACAGGAAACTCACCCACAATAGAATTTGGTCGAAAGAACTGTAGACAACCCCAGTGAGTTGTGAAATAGAGGCATCTGCATTTTAACTGGAGCAATTTGGTCCTTCCTGGGCAGCTCACTAGGGTGTCATTCAGTTTAGAGGCATTTCTAGTAATTGTTACTTCCATGGCCATTTCTTTGATTGGCTTCTAAAGGGCTGTTAATTCCTAGCTTTGGACATTTCACCATCTCCACTTATAATCTTATTTTTCACATCATCTTCTCTTTTCCTTTCTTGCTCTGCTTTGCTTCAGGTCTTCAGTTTTCTGCAGAACTCTTCTCTCATGTCCCTGTAGCATCCCTTACATTTTGTTTCCTTCTAAATCTATTGAATTTATGTTTCTACTTACTGGTGTTTCACATCAGTATTCCAAGCACCTTCAATATACAATATTGAAACATGGGACTTATTGCAAAGAAGTTTCAAGATATGTAGAAGTCATTGACTGATTTCAATTTGCTTTGCTTCTGAAATTTTATGCAAACATTCAGGAGTTAATCATTTTATCATTTGTTCTAATCAGTATTGGTTGATGTAGAAATGCTTCGCAAATTTGACTGTTGATTGAGTCAACCTAATCTTTAGTCTCTTGCTTACTTATTGTAGATTGGTTTACATTTCAAAATGTGTGTGTGTATGTGCCCTAATATGCATGTGATCAAAGCATAACTTGTGTCATTGACCTCTCTGTTTCTACTCTCTGAGTTCCAGGAATCGAATGCAGGCACTCAGGCTTGTTGAAAGTGGCCTTACCTACTGAGCCATCTTACTGGTACTATTGTGAACTTTTTACATAGACCCTCTCCATGTGGACAAAATGTGTTGTTTGGATTTCAGTTATTGCCTTTCTGTTCAGAGCAGGACATCTACATGGAATAATTTATTAGTGCCTAGAAGGTTGTGTTCATTATTGTTCGGTCACAATGATAAGCATTAAGGTCACCAAAAAAACATAACAGATGATCCCTGCTTCTGTTCCCTAAACCAAGGCACATTTAAAAGCTTTTTTTTTCTTCTTACTAAAAATCACAAGGGTGTTCTTTCTGAAAGACAGCAGTCTTGTGGATGTCAGGTGACATTCCCCTGACAGTTCAGTTACAATGTTTCATTTCATGGAGTATATTAACTATTATATCAACATCAATAACTATAACATCTCTATATTATGGAAAAAATAGTTAAGTATATAGAAATAACAGCTTCTCATAGTTTCAAAGATATTTTTGTGCTCAGAATTTTGGATAAGAAGAACTTGCCCCCAAATAATGCTCTATTATTGCCATTTTGAATAGATGATCATAAATGAAAAGGCTATCAAATGAATACTAAAAATTATCTTTTATGCAGAAAGCTCACAATATTTTTTTTACCACCATAAAAGAATAACTTAAAAGGAAAAAATATGTAGCATGCATACATGGAGCCAGTTGAGCAACTTTGTTATTGAGTTAAAGAAATCTGGGTCAGAGATACACTGGTAACCATTGGAGATACATTTTTAAACATAAACATACCCTGAAGTAAAGACATTACTAATTGCAAAAATATGTATTAGTAACACAGTGCCAAAATTTGTCTGCATTTTACTACATTGCTGTATCTTAAAGATCTTTATATAAGACAACACAGTGAACTTTTTGTTTGTTTGTTTAGACTCACAAATGTTAAATAAACTTAAAAAATATGCTTACAGTAAGTCTAGAAGAAAATCTATGGTCACATTAGCAAACTAGAATTCTCATTTCTAAATATATCTAGAAATAAAAAAATAAAAGAATGAAGCTTACATGCAATCTCTACATTCATACACACTTTTATCATTATGTAAAGATGAATAAATATCTGAATTAAATATCTTTAATATTTATACAATTATTAGTTCACTTTGGATTTAATGTCCAAAGTGAGATGCCAGTGATACCAATGACAGAAAGTGAATACTAAGTAAGTAAGTTTCAATAGTATCTCATGTTCATGCAATTCTTGGGTAGTTGTGTCAAGTCCAAAAGTTATTCTTTTGTATAGATAAGAAAGAGTGACCTTGTACTTTATCATTACTTTATCTTCTTAAATTGGTAAGAAGATGATGTTGAGGAAAGGAAAAGGAACCACCTAGGACATCTTTTTTTCCTTTTATTATTATTATTATTATTATTATTATTATTATTATGAACTAAGAAGTCACACTTTCTAACCTTGTATATGCTCATTCAAGGTCCCTTCCCCCTCCTACCACATCAGGTCATTCTTTCTTCTCCTGGGACATCTTTTAAGGGCTCATGCTTATCCTCATTCAACTTCTGGTGGCTTTCCTTTCTGCCACAGACAGATTATACAGCTGTCCCCCTTCTGTTCAGAGTCCCAGGGACCATTGTAAAGGTTAATAACACTGTCATTGTCAAGATTACCATTGCCTCTTGGGAAAATTAGCAGAGAGCAACTGAGGTTCCATGGTCCTTGAGTCTGGATGAGAATATGTGCATTTAAAGAGGAGACTGAGATACTTGCTGGGATTGATGTGAAGGTTTTCCTTACTAAATAAATTCCCAAGCCACCTCCAGGATCATACCTAAGTGTTAGCATCTTGAAATTAAGTACAATCTCATATAACATCCACACAAATCATAGTTATGTTTAGAAATTGAAACTCAATAAGTTTTTCTTAGCAAATACAGTCACAAAGTCCTAGCAATATACATGTTGTAAGCAGCTATTATGTTACAGTCATAAACATTGTCCTATGGTATTAAGTGACCATGGGGCTTAGGTCACAATATGCTTTCAGTACTGACCTTACAAGTCTTTAGATGTAGACACACCGTTTTCTCTTTTTCCAATGTTAAGTTGTTTGAAAGAATGAAATGATTCAGTCATCTTGTTCTCCAAAAAGAATCTTTCATAAAGGACAAGGAAAATTTGGAGCATGTACATATCTATCTTGATATGTCCTTTTGTGCCTCCACTGGCTTTGTGTTTGTTGCTTCAACTCTGTACTATTATAAATAAAAGTTTTCATTTAATTTATTGCCATAATTTTAACATTCTAACACAGATTGTTGACATTTAGTTTAAATAGAAAGTAAATGAAATCTGAATATATTTGCAGTTTGTAATTCAAGTTTTTAATATAGTTGATATTAGACAATATTGGAGTATAGTGATAATACAAAATGTTTCTTCATAAAAAATATACTCTGTTTAGTTCCTTTCCATTAATCATTCTGTAAACCACAAGTCTTGGACTCCTGTTTTGGTCATTCTAGTGAGTTATAATACCATATGAAAAACATGTCTGAGTCACCACTGGGCTACATTTCCCAGCACAATTTTACATGCTTTATGATTTTAAATCATATTAAAATAAACATATAAAGATACATATGTGTATAAAATATGTTATATGTAGTAGTACTTTACATTGTCACAAGTGCATGTACACACACATAAATAATGAGTAGTGAGTTTTTATATAGAACTACAGATGGAGCAGACAGGTAAAGTGTTGAGCAGGCAATAACATAACATGACTGATGAAATGTGTACACTGTGTGCACAGTGCAGGAAGTTTTTTCTTTTTTACTTAATCCAAATTTAGTATCTCATTCTTCTGGTTCTCACTTGAAATACAATTCCTATCTGCATGAGACTGAGGAAAAAACAGTTGTAAACACAATTTTTTTTTTTATCTATTTTTCCTGATCTATTTATATTTTTGAATTGTTGCATTATATATAAATAAAAATGCAGGAGACAGCTAAATTTGTTCACTTTAATGTGGAATAGAGATATGAAAGCATTACTAAGAAATAAAGAATTTTGCACAGAGAAAATAAAATATTAATCGTCTAATTGTTAGTTTCATTCTGCCTTTAGTGATCTGTCTTCTTTCTAAATAAATTCCCAGGTTATTTCTTATTCAACAGAAATGCTAATTTTTGTAGGATTTTAAAAAATGATTAGTTAAGACTTTTGTGTTTAATTGGAATTATTAAAATGTGAAATATAAAGTAACTCAGAGAATTTTTTAAAGGTAAAATTAGATCCTATTTTTATCCCCCTCAATTCCGTGGTTGTAGAAGAGCTGCATGGAGGATGTTTCACACATCAGAGCCTGGATCTAGGGCAGACCTTTGTGGATCAGGTTGAGTTGAGAACACATCATCAAAACCATCCATCTCTGTAGGGACCACTTAGATCAAAGTTCAGGCTTTGGACAATTACCCAAGCGAACAGACATTTCCTTTGAAGAGTTTCCTGGAAAAATAAGATTCAGGAGTGACTGATAAATGATTCCCAATGTCCCTTTGGAGCAACCTACAAGTTTAGTCATCTGTTATGTTTATGAACTCTGAAAACATAAAATTATAAGATAATTGCCTTTGTTTAACTTTATAAATTGATCAACAAGGTATATTTGTATTTATTTTCCTTAAATATCTTATTATAAAACTTAGTAATGCATTTATTTCTTTAAAACATTTGCTTTAATAACTGTATTTGTTAGATGTATTTTCTTTAATTTTAATTTAATTTTTTAGAGGTTCTGCCTCTTTCTCTCCTGTCCAATTTCTTCCATCCTTCCAAATTTATTTCTTTTAAAACTGTTTTATATGTATATGCATGTGTATATTTATATACAATCTATTGAGTCTATTTAATGTTTCTTGTATGTATGTGTATCCAGATCAGATCATGTGATATTACAAAATCTTAGACTTTTAGAAGCCTCAGAAGATGACACATGATGTTAGATCAACTCCTTAGTACATACTATTATATCAGTTTCTCATTATGTGGATCAGCTAGGTTGTTGAAAAATTAATTTTGTTCCCTTTTTATCTTGGCCATATATAATATGAAAGTACTTCATTAGTTTTAGTAAGAACAGCAGAATTATAAATTAAATGAATTTTAAAATATTTTGTAGCTATAATTAACTGAGAAAAACTGTACCATTAATTGTTTTTACAATGCATTTGGGGAAAATGTTACTAAAATCTTAAGTTAACTGCCAAAAGCCAAGGAAGAAGTAGCTGAAGTAAATTAACAAAAATAAAACCTGAAAATTCTCAATTAGAAAACAAGTAAACATATTGTTTCTTAAAAATTTGTTTCTACAGGAAGACAGACAATATGAATACCCTTGGTATGTGCCATTAAGATAAAAGAAACCAAAATATATATCCAAAACAGTAAGATATTTTCTCAGTTGCAGGAAGATTAAAAATTGTACATCTGATTATATTAAGCTTATATGAATAATTCTGTGCATTCAAAAAAAATTAATATAATGCAGAACTGTGACCTAAGTTATTTGAAAATAGGAAGAAAAACTATCTGCTAAATCAGTGTCTGATACGGTTGGTTAAGAATTTCTTTCTGAAATCCTATGGTTCTTTCGAAACTTTTATAGTACTAGTTAAAATAAATATTCCAGATGATGAAAATATTTCTCATTTCTCTTATGACTTCTTTCTTAAGTCTGATGATGACTGCATAGGCAAAGAATGAACTAAGAATGTAAGGTGTGCTGAAATGAACTACAGAAGTTGTCCAAGTCATTCATCCAGATTGTTACAAACCAGATTTTAGAGACATTCACAGAATTTAAGCACACACACACACACACACACACACACACACACACACACACACATACACACACACACTTGACAAGATGATTGTAAGCATAATGTCTGAAGCAGTTTCTCAGAAGGAAATGTTGTAGATGGCTTGATAAAACATCTAAGTGTACAGTCATGGTTGGCAGGATGACACACTTGTGTAGCTCCTATCAAAATCACCTTGGAGAGTTCTCATAAAGCTAAAAGTTAATTTACTGTATGACCAAGCTATACTACACCTGGCCTAGTCGCCTTCCTACTCCACAGATACTTGATCATCCATGTTCATTGCTGCTCTGTTCACAATAGCTAGCAAATAGAAACAGCCTAAATAGGAAATAGAAACACCCTAAATGTTCTTCAGCTAATGAATGGACCATGGTAATGTGGGACAGATACACTCTAAAATACTATTCCATAAAGAAAACCTAACTCACGAAATTTGTAGGTAAGTGGTTGGAACAGAATATATTACATTGAGTGAGGTAACTCAGACCCCCCAAAACAAACAACATTGAGAGAGAGTGAGGGAAGAGGGATAAATAATGCTAAAGTTGGCAAAATGGTCACCGGGAAATAGTATTTCATGTCTACTTAAAAATAACATGATGCTCCCCAAGATCCACCACGACCATCTAAAAAAAATCCAGTGACAGTTATGGGAAACTTACTTTCAAGTTATTTGTGATACGAAGTCACGAAGCTTTCAAACACTACAGGTCATTGCTGTTGCCCTTGCTTGCTTTCTAGAATTTGAAGGTATGACTCTTGCTGAAGATATAACATACTACCTGGAAGTCTCCCCTCTAAGGACTAACATTCATAGCGTTATAAGTGTTTATGCAAATTGCCAAAAAGAAAATGTAGCTAAAAGTAACACAAATGACCAGCCTGACAAGATATATTTAAGATCATAATAGTGGCACTTATGTATTAGGGTAATCAGCAACCATTTGTGCTGAATGTCAGCCTGCTCTCTAGAATGGAATACATGCCCTTACTGTTGGCTCTTTTAGCTGGTGAGGTCACGAACCATAAAGAACCTACTACTGCTACTTCCCTAAACCAGTATATTTCCCAATTATATTCTAAACACTTATCCTTATATCCACAGATAAACAAATACCTAGTTTCAACCCTAGTTCCTTTACAAGAGATGGAGACCTAAACAAAATTCTATAATCAGTCAAAATGCTGAGAAAAACTTACTTTGGGCTCTTTTTATATAACTGATACATTTATAATGCAACCCTTACACCCTTGTATTAGGGTATATCATGGAAAGAGGGATAGCAAGATTATAGGAGACAGAGGGACAGGAAATTCACTGTAACATAGTGTCTTTTACTTATGACAGGTAGTTACATTCAAGAAACCTTAATGATATAGTCATGTAAACAAGATCTGCACAGTGACAACAGGAGTTGACATGCTAATGTGGGCGGGGAAGTCTCACAAGGCCCAGTTCTAGATAAAGAGGTACAGGCCATTGATAACTAGCTGCTGAGAGAAGGGCATTTGTTCTTCAGAGATGAGCCCCTGAGAGATAAGCCAATAGCAAGTTATCATCTCTAAACACATAGAGACATGAACTGGCTTAACTGGACACACTAGGTGTGTGTGTATGTAACAATAATTTAATAGGTCATGGATTTGAGATGGAGTGTGTGTGGGAAATAGGAGGAGTTGGAGGAATAGATGCTGGGATGGAAATCAAATAAATACAATATTTTAATACGAAATTCTTAAAAAAACACAAGCGTTTTAAAAAGTAGAATCTTGTACCTATCTGAGTAATGTCTATAAATAATCTGGAATATATTAAGCAACAACATATTCATGGTTATCAAAACTTGTGTGAAATTGAAAGTGTCTATTCTCACTATATGAGAAAATGAAATAAATGACAGTATCTCTGAAAGCATAGCTCCTGTAATTAGAATTGAACAGAAAGCACTGTTCCCTACATCTAGGAGATGTAGCAAAAATCCCACTCCAAAGAGGCTTTCCATTATGTAACTCTGCTATTTAGTCATGAGTTTGTATTGATGAGAGTATATTACAAAGAACATTAATTTTTTAATAGCCTTTTATTTAACTTGTAAAGCTCTTAAAAGCACAGATTATATAGAATTTAATGAATGAAAACTTAAGAAGACAGTTAAGGAATTCATACTGAGAACTTAGACCCAAAGTAACTAAAGTTTGTCATGTGGCTCTGAGGTCAGCACCGCCACTATAAGAAACAGTTGTTCATGATACTTAAATTCCAGAAGGTGAACTGGGACTGATGTTTCCTAGGGAGCTTAATAACACAAAAATTTACATTTGTTGTCAATTCCTGGCAAGTCCTCAGCAGTCAGTCTTTAAACCCAAACCTGAAAGATAAATCTAGTTGGTTTAAAGGAAAGCAACAATATAAAATATAATACAATATTCGTTCATATGAATGTTTGTTTGCTTCCTAATAAAATTGACTTGATTCTCTTTTGTCTTAATGCCTTCCAAAATCCTCTATAATTTAAGATCTCTTTTCCATTTAATCAGATTTGTTTTATTCTAACACAAAGTGTTGCAAAAAATCTTGGAAAGTAAAATTTCTTCACATTCATTTTTATTTCATACTGTGTATAAAACTTCATTCATAAGAATCAACAAATCCATGCTCTTTAAAAACAACTACTTCAAATGTAGTGTATTCATTAGGGATGCAGTGCTTTACTTTAAAATCATATGTTTCAATTTAATTTTTATGCCTTGCTTAAATAATACCTCCAAACAAATACACTAGAACTTGTCTTATATATGTATGTATGTATGTATGTATGTATGTATGTATGTATGTATGTATGCATGTATGTACATATGTATGCCTTTTCTTTTCCTTTATATTGCATGTGTGAATGGTGTACATATTTATGTGAATGGATCCCCTGGCCATTTGGAGCCTGGAGGTTGGGTATTTTCTTCTATAGCTTCCTGTTTATTGCCTTGATAAATGTTTCCTTGCTGAACCAGAAGCTTAGATATTCAGCTATGCTGGATGCCCAGGAAGCTCCTGAGATCCATTTTTCTCATTCTTTGAATGCTTGAGTTATTGGAACCTATAACCATTTATCTGAGTGAGTGATAGGGATTCCAGCTCAAGTTCTCACCTTTGTTCAGCACCCACTCTTACCTGCCTAGTGATCTCCTTGGCCCAGCATTCACTTTTAAAAGATGCCTCCCCGACCAGGTCCCTGGTCTATCTAGTTTCAGGTTTTTGCCTTCCCAAGCAGGGTTGGGAATGGGTTGCATCTCATGGAATAGTCCATGATATCAATCAAATATTCAATCAGATATTCATTACTTCCACAATCTTTGTGTCATTATTACACTACCACATCTTGAAGGTGGGTGATCTTGGTAGATTAAAAATTTTGTAGCTGAATATCTTCCAAGGAGCAGATGTTATCATATATCTTTGAGTCTAAATTCCCACTTGGAAAAATTATTATTTAAATTATTCTGCCCATTTGATTTCTGAAATAATAGCTCTTAAATGGTACTGGAAAGAATTGGCCTTTGCAGAGATGCTATGGTTTCAAATATCTGTCACCTTTGCCATATTGCTAGATTTTTAGATAGGAAGCATTGCCCAGTCTGGTTGTTTTTATGAAGACATTGTTGCCATCATCAATGTTCTTTCTTAAAAGGCACATGTTAATATAATCCTGACAATTATCTGACCTTTATATTATCAGTCGGCCAATGAAGACACAAGAGAAAGGAATAGAATGATTCAAGTGCAAATTTTCTAAGAAATCTGACCCTTTTAGTTATAACTAAATTTTCAATTTCTAGAAATATATATTTATATTAAAGAAAACTATATCATTTGATGATTGTGCTTGACAGGCAAGAAATAATATTTATATTTCATTTTGTACCTGTTTTCCCTCTATGTGGCTTCAGTGAACCCACCATTTTTCAGAATAAATCATATTTTAGTTAAAATTAAAGCACATGAAAGAAAGTTAAAATGATTGTTTACCTTACATTAAAAAAGCCACAAACTTAATAGCTTCTCCTGAGAGAAGAAACTATTGGTGTAAAAATTTCTGTCAAAAATACACAGCAACTTACAAAATAATACAGAATTCAGAAGAATGTGTTAAATTTTACCACACTACTATAATCAATCATTAACTTTTAGATATGAAAATTTTAAAACAAAGATCTTGCTTCTGAGTCCTCCACCCAACAAGATGCAAAGAAGAATGAGATAAGAAGATTTGAAAATCAAATGAATCATCAAACAGGTCTGATGAGTTAACTGTGAAAACTTATTTCTAATTCTGATTTAAGTGAATGATGTAACAGGTGAGCATAAATGTCCTATTCTGGATTTGGCCCAGTCAAGGCTAGGCATCTGTTAAACTGCTGGTCTATATGACAGAGTTTTAATAGCTGAATTGCAAGAGGGATATTCTAAAATGCTCATCAATGACACCATGTGGTGTCTGCAATTACTTCTAAACTTGGGAGGCAGAAAGCAACATGAAGGGACTGCTCCTGGAACAAGGTGGCCTTAGCTTGCTATAATGTTGCTCTTCTGTACAGGAACTTTCTTACAACTGCTCTCTTTACTTTTGTATGTGTTTAAAATTTATACATTTTTTTAGAATCTCAGGCAAGATAGATGTCCAAGTCACTAGATGAAAATAAAGTTTGAGGTTTTGTACCTTACAATTTTGTGAACCTGTCAAAGGAAGAATGTTAGATTTTCTTTTTAAGAAAATTGGTTTAGAAAAAAGCTCCTTCTGATAATATTATTTTCAGTTTGTCACATCAGGTCATCTCCCACAGGTACTTATAATGCTGGGTTAAAAAATTAATTTAAAAGCACACCAGAAAAATAAAATTTCTTAAGATTTTTAAGGTACATTGGATAATACATCTTTTAATAAAGCAGAAAAGGGGTTATTAATTTAGTTAAGGATAAGAAATATATTAAATTGATCACATGATGTGTTGTTTTGTTGATAAAGCTTAAAAACATATTTCTGACAAAAATGATAAATAATATTTTAGGTATGTACTTCTTATACCAATGGAAATAATGCCCTAATTTTTCTCAATGGAGAATTAGGAGGCTGGGACTCATTACCTTCATTTCTGTGGAAGCATTCATTCATTTAGTGATATCAAGCAACATTCATTCACTCAGCTGATAATACCAGGCAACATTCACTTATTCAAGTGATGATATCGGGCAACATCAATTTATCCATTCATGTAGATACCAATCATTTATCCATTAGAAATATATTTGACATTTTGCTCATCATGTGAACATTTCCATTAATTGCAAGCTTTGCAATATTATGATAGCCCTTTATATATATAATTTACTCATTTGGATAGTTTCATTATTGATTATCATTAACTTTGTACTTTAATATTTCATTTAATATCCCCTATAGGACATAGATATAGAAACAGGAGGAAAGTCATTGTATCAAGGTGCAATACTTTAACAATTTAGGCATTTGAATTAATTTGTACTAAAATCACATTTTCCTGCATGAAGTTAAGTACTCTGATTAGTAAAACTTACTGTTTGTATTTTAACACTTTGTTTAGAATTTCCTACATGATATGGAGACAGAAGGGAGCAGAGATGGAGCATCATAAAGATTCACTGGCTATAGCATTGTCTGTCCTGAAATCCTAAAAGATAAGGCATTCACTATAAATAAAGGAAGACAGGAAATTTTAATTAGTTATTCTGAAGGGTCCTTGCTCCCTTCATCAAACTGACAATTTAAATTGTCTCCCCAGTATAAATGTTTAAGACCTTTGCCCTGTTTGAGGACAGCTGACCAAGTAAATGCAAGTGATTTTAAATTGGTCTGTGCAATTACTTAAGAGAAGGAAAAATTAGCTTATCCATTAACGTTATAGGTTGGTGTAAGGAAAAACATGCTTTCTGTTCATTCAATTAGCTAGCAGCCTCCAAGGCAACCAGTCATTTCGTCTGTATTCTTGATTAAGCAGTTTTGACTTTTAAGATAGCTAACCTTAGTAATGTATTTCTCTGAGATTCCATAAATCTATTTTGGAGTACTCCTTAATTGTCAGAGGAAATAAATTATTAACTTAATAAAAATTAACTAATTCGATGAAATAGTTATAACAAAAAGAATAATATAAGATTATTAAGTAAGTTAAATAAAACAATATAAAATTATCTAGATTCATGTAACTACAAGCTTATATAAAGTTTTCTTGACAACAAAATAGTCTCACGAAGTCCAGAGCCAAGTTCTCCAATAAAATAAGGGCTATAGAATCAAAAGCAAGATGTCAAAAAAAAAGCTTAGAAAAATTCAAATGTTATCATCATTTAAATCAAATAAATATTTTCATGATGAACCACACAGCAAGCACTATCTTCTCAAATTATTTATGGAAGAGCATCAAGCCATATTGATTGTTAAAATTTCCCTTTTCCATGTGAAAGCATTACACATTTTTGATAAATACTATGTCTCAGCCCATGTCAGATAGTGACACTGAATATATCTACTGTGTATATGTGTGTATGTGTATTTGTGTGTATGTACTTGTACATATATATTTTTCCTACCTGCAGAACTTATTTTCATGAATCAAGTATATTGACTATAATTTCAGAAATATTTCAACATGTAAACTTCTCACTTGGCAATCTCCTGTATGATCCATTTAGTTTAAAATGAGCAAAAGAAAAGATTTACCTGTTTGATCTTATGTGTTGGTCTGTAGCTGAGTAGAACAAGTGGACCCCTTGGCAAGGCAAAGACAGTCATGAGTGAGCACAGCAGCCCTTTGAAAGGGTGGGGCTTGTCTCCAATAATGAATTCCCCAGGGACTCTTTGCAATCAGAGAATGCTATTGCAGACAATGAGACCATTCTCCATTTGTAGACCCTAGTTTTGTCTTTACAATCAGCTGTGGGTGTATTCATGCATCAGCAGAACATATAGTTCACTGAAATTTATGCTGTCAAGAATTCTTAAACTATTCAGAGCTCAAATGTGCATATTTATATATAGCACAAATAAAATATCTTTTTCTCCAAAAATAGATTATACTAAAATCATTATTACATGAAAATAAAATTAATCACTTTTTGAAAGTTTTCAGATTGTTTATTTCTTTACAGACCAACCCCTACCCCCATTCAGCTAACCATTAGAAAAAAGGCTCAATTCTAAACAGTACTGACAACATCTGACAGTCTTGGGACTTTCTAAAGAAATGTTTGTGGATGGAATCCTGCACTTTTTGCCTTGAAGGTTCTCATGGTAGGAGTACTGTTCAGTCATTTTGGAGCTACCTTATCTAGTTGGGGGGAGTATTATTAATTAGTCCTTTATATTATGGCTACATTTTGCATTATATTGTCCTCAAGACTGTTCATAAACTCCTTTTGAATTTCTGAATTCCAGTTCATAAAATTTCACTTGGTTGCCTAACAGTGCCCTTGTCTAATATCTGTAGTGCTCCTTTGGGCTGCTGTGATAAACTGCAATATCTGTGTACATTAGGAGTAGAAATTTATCTCCTCTCCTTTCTCAGGGCTGAAGGCCTAGGATCAGAGTACCAGTACCATCTTTCTGAGTACTGTGACCCAGAATCTTTTTCAGGCTCTTTAAGCCTTTGATGTTTTTCTCACAGTCTTGCTATTCTTTGGCCTGAAATATGGCTTTTGATCTATCCTTTTATTTTTATGAAGTATTCTCATGTTACGGATGCCTGTCTCTGAATTGTCTTTTTCTGTAAGACAATGGACATTATTCTACCCTGCTCCATTTATTTTAACTTGGTTACTTCTGCAGACTCTGCTTTCAAATTGGGGTACTTTTGTAGTATGAGAAGTTAGATGTTGAATCTCTCAGGATGAGTTGTGGGGGCATACATCCAATAAATAACAGCAGTATCTTATACTTGTCTGCATATAAAATGTGTTGTTCTACATAGAGCTTGGGGAATTTTGTCATGTATATGATAGCTGGAAGAGCTCTCTCTTGCCTCCATCCACTTTGTGCTTACTTTCTCAAGGCAGTCTGTTCTGTTTCAATTGAATACTCAGGGAATAAAGCTTTTAAAGTAATTTTAGTGGCGTAACCCATAAAATGAAAATACAAATACTGATACTCTCAGCTTGTTATCTTGGCTGTTTCTTTAAGGCTTTCATAAAGAATCATTTTTTTTTCCTTTTTTTGGAAGCAGCTTGTAACTACCAGATTTAGTTAGACAATGATCAGCCTATCTTTATTTTAAATCTTCTGGTACATCACAGTGAGTTCCATTAGAGAAAATGCTGTCATTTTTTATTTCTATGGCTGAATGCAGCTTTTGTTAGAACATTAAATGGAAGCACCTTCAGGAGAACCGGAGCAACAAATTTATTTTAAGCAAGTGAAAAGTGAGCATGTTAGGGCAGGCCACCAGGGTTAATAATCGGATGAAAACAGTAGCATCAAGTGTAGAAAAGTGATGTTGAACTGGCCAAATGAGGAGGAAGTAAAGTATCATTAAAGAGAAATCATAGGACAATTGGGCCATTGCCTACAGAGAGTATTGCACCTATAAAATTTGTATATGCAATGTGTATATGGGAATGCATATATCACAAAGTGTATGTAGAGGTCAGAGAACAGCTGTGGTATCCATTCTCTCCATTCACCTTTACACATGTTCCAAGGATTGAACTCAGGTCTCCATGCTTGATTGGTAAAATTTCACCTGCTGAGCCATCTCACCAGCTCAACTTGCAATTTTTTTCCCTTATCATAAAATGATAATAATGTCTCCTGTTTGTAAGGCTTTAATAGAGACCATTAGTCTTAGTAGTTTTAAAATATCTTCAATAGACCCTCAATTTGAAGTTTCATATTAATGTCTAATGTCTTTGTATATGGGAGGAAACTGTCACTGAACAGGCAAAGGTATCACAGATCATATGTCTGACATGTAACTTTTACTGCTGGTGCATATTTAAATTTTATTTTTACAACCTATGTATTAATCTCATACAATTTAAACCAAATTATGGCTTTATAGTTGTAACATAAATTGATTTTTAAAAATATTATAGTAAAACTCATTACTGAATCATAACACATAATGTTCATACAAAAAAATCTTATGTAATGCTAATGGGAAGGCATGGGAGAAAAACTGCAGAAATCTGTGGGTGTATAAAAAATAGAGCTGTGGAGTGGTCCATTCTCCACTAAATATTTTTACATCAAAACCTGTTATTACTGGAAGTGGTGGTGCATGCCTGGATTCCCAACACTAGGGAGGTAGAGGCAGGGGGATCAGGAGTCCAATGCAATCTTCAGCTGTATAGGGAGTTAGAAGCTAGCCTGAGTTACATGAGCCCCATATCAAAAAAAGAAAGAAAGAAATCTTACTTTTTTTAAAAAAGATTAAAGCCTTGTTATTGAATTCAGTGAATGTTACTGCAGACACCCATAAACTAATGAAAAATAAGACCGTTCATCTTACCATTGAAACATGAGGCGATTATTTGCACACTGGCAAGGTCAAGTCCTCAGCAGAGATGATCTAGAGAAGGGAGAAACTTTGAAACCATTTTTCTTCTTTTGTTAAGAATACAAGTTACTTGGAAGAATATTTATTGTCTAGGTTTTAAGAAGGTGGATATCCAGCCTTTCACTTTACTGGTATTTTCCTTGCTGTAGCAGATATCTGAGATTATCAGCATATGGTTTTAGAGGTTCCAGTTGATGATTTATGGGATCTCTGAAGAGGCAGCTCTCATGGTAGAAGCACTGGTTTTTATATCTAAGGAGAAGAGCATTAAAGACCAGGAACTCACAATCTCCCTTAAGGGCAATTTCCCAGGGACCAAAAGACTATCCACTAGGCTCCTTCTCTTCAAGGTCCCATCACCTTTCAATAGCAGCTCTTTGAAGACCACACTTCTAAAGCACCAGGCTTTGGGAAACACCAAAGGCTGCAGCTATAGCACACACTGAGACCAAAGAAAAATTTCACTTACTGAGACAGGTGCAGATTGTTTAACTTACTTTTTTCTTTTTGTTGTATAAAGTTGTTATTAAAATGTATATTAGAATTATATGTGACTTTCACATAGGAGCAGCCTGCATACACACTTTGAAGAAGGTTAACTTGCCTCAAGTCAATAATGAGGGGCACTTGTGACTTTCTGAACACCATCATGATGCTCTGGGAGCTGGAATTTGACCTTGTTCTTGTTCACTTTACCCCGGAGTCCTTACTGGTATTGTTGCTTCTAGGTCCTTCCACACTGAGCTGAAAGTGGAGGCACTGGGCTGGGAATTCCGGGATCTGATCCTTCAGAGCAGAGCCTTCTGTCTAGACTTTAGAACTACATGAGAAGATCAGGAGGATCTCTGAAATTAACAGCAACAAAAGTAGACACTGTTGGTTTAACCAAACAGGAATGCTTGATAGTGGGAAGAGATAGTGGTAGTGGGAAGGAGAGAGAGATATGAAGGAAAAGAATAAGACTGATGTTGATTAAAACACATTACATCTATGTACAAAATCTTATTAAAAATAAATGATTTGAAAATGGATATATAAAATGTACTTTATGCTCAAATTTTTGAGTATAAAACTTTTGCTTTTAAAATAATCAATAATAAATATTATGTAAAAATATAAAATTAAATATGTAAAATGTGTACGTGAAAATGTTTTATCTTGGAATCTAAAATGTTACTTATTATTATGCTATATCAGTGTGGGAGAACTAAATTTTTTCTTAAATTTACATTATCTTAGTTTTATAACATAATTATAGAAATGAAATGAGGCTTTAAACATGTTTATAATTACTAAAGCACTATGTCATTCATATTTGGCTTGGAAAGTACTCAGTAACCTGTGAGATATTGTTTATAAAATTACTATATTCTATGCCTTGCATATCATTTCTCAGCTCAAATACAAGCTTAAGGTACCATTTAACTGCTCTTCAGTATGGGAATAATTTTTTTTCCAATCTGAGTTCTGTGTTTCCATTATATTAAATTATTGTCTAACTGGTTTCCATCTACATTCAAGATTACCTTAATAGAAAATAACATTACTGCCTCAGGTCATCTTTTCCTTGGATAAGTGGATTAGATGCATATATTTTCTTATTGCTCCTTTAGGGAGATCTAATCTGGAAGCAACATTTTTTGTGTAACACACTGGGTAAGAAGCCTTACATCCATTACCTTCAGTGGCCACAGAATACTTAGACATTAATGAAATTACTTTATTCTATTTTGTATGTGGATTAAAATAATCCTGTTTGCTCAAAAGTGGAAAACCTTTTTGCATGGTTACCAGCTGCCCTTCTGGCTTGGCCTTCACTCTTTAGTGTCATTGAAGACACACAGTGTTTCAGAAAATACTGCAACTCTGTGTGGGCCAGGAAGAAGTTCGTTTTATATTTGCAAATAGACATTTTGAAGGCCATCTGAAATCAGATGCCTTCCTTTGAATCTTAGGGAAGGAAGGCTGAGTGTATCATATGACATCCTTGTTTTGTGGATCTTAAAATAAAGTAAGATTGTTATTTCACTGGAACATAGCATGGGTCTATTAGAAGCTCTGTGTTAAGGGGCCAGAGACAAGCTTGTTATTCCAATGATCCACACTCCACACTGTTCCTTCTGGAAAAGTCTATGGGACTAGTTTCAGTATTACATATGTTGGTTCTTTTTTTTTTTTTTTTCTTTAGCCAGATTTATTTGCTGCTTTGTTAAAACCAACCCTTTCCTTTTTGCTGACTATGTTGTTACTATATCATATTTAATGCTTTCTGGCCTTTTAGACAGAGGGTAGTGAGCTGAATATAGAAGGGTTGGCACATTGTACTTGTGTGAATATCACCCAGCTGAATGAAACCTTATTTGTGAGAATATCCACAAGTCTGTTTATTAGCACACACCCCCATACACTGGGGACATATTTAGAGAACTCTGAACACTAATAATAAATTTAAACTTCTGCTTTTAATTACCATCTTCTAAAATAACCATAGGACAATCTTGGTTGACTTTGTAGGTTATTATTTTCTGCTTGAAATACTAAAAGAATAAAATTTTACCTTATAAAATTTATGTGTATTTTGCAATTCCAGATATGTTCATGCATATCTAGGTAGTCTAATTATATATTCAGAATAGCTCTATGTAATATAGTATCCACATATTTATGACAATTTTATTTTAACTATTTTTTGTCTGATTTACTAACTACCTGAAACTAAGAAAAGTTAAATTATTCTACCAGGCAACTTGTAAGTTACTTACACCTGTTCACTCATTCTGAGCATACAGCTAACTCTCTGTCATCTTAACACATGTAGTATGACTGCAGCATCTCATGTAGTCAGGTCTGTATTGGGAAAGCTAAAGAATAGAGCCTCATCTAGCTTTCACAATGGAAAAACAATACTCTGCAGCCCTAAGACTTATCGGTTGTATGTTGGATGGTGAACAGATGCATGCCTAAACATCTCAGTTCCAGCTGCTGTGAACTGGCAAGAGTAGAGTGTGCAAATGTTAGGAGCAGCCTGAGTCATTGTCATGTTCCACAATACAGAGGACTCTTGTTGGTAGTCCATCTTTTGAGAACACTTATTCGTTCTTGCAGTAGTTTCATAATAATCATTCCAGAAACATATGAAGCATCCATCTCATGAAATAACAGTAATCATCATGGCATTTATTTTTTTCTTTTGGTATGAGATAGAATTAGCATATTTTAAAAAATGCTACTTAAATTCTACATGAATAAATACCCTATAAATAATTTATAATAAAATCATATCAGCAACCAGTAACCCAGGAGATGCATTTTTGTGAAAATATCTAGTTTGGGAAGCAGTACAGAAACTTAATTTCTGGGGCTAAGGATGTAGTTTAGTTAGTGTAGTTCATGGCTGGCATGCAGATATCTCCAAGTTTAGTCCCCATCACCACAAAAAATTGGCCTGGTGGTACCTGCCTGTAATCACACAACCAGAGACAGGAAGATCAGAAGTTCAAGGTCATCCTCTACTACATAGTGTGTGGTTGAAACATGTGGCAGTCTAAATGAAAGAGAGAAACAACCAAACAATCAAAATAGACTTCAGCTTTGTCCTTTAACTAATCTCGGTAAATAAATTTTTTAGAGATCCTATTTATTTAATAAGGTAGAAATTCCATTGTGAATTAAAATCATTTGTAGAAAACATTTATCAGAATACCTGGAACACACCAACAGACTGGTAAATGGCAAGAAATATCCATTTGGTATATCCATTCTTACCATGATGTAAACCTATGTATTTAAATGTTTTTAGCAATTAACCTTTTTCATGTGGGAAATATAGAAATTTCCATTTACATATGCTATTAACTCAGACAAGTTGTTAGTTCAAAATGGTTTACATTTGGTAACTAGTCGGCTAACTGAAGTGTGAACTTAGCTATTAAAACCATTCTTTCTAAGCAACTGTCATGTGCTACATCCTGGAAAGTTCACTTACAAGGGAAAGTTCATCAAAATAAATGTTACAGATAAATTAGCAGAGCATGGTCTGAATGGAAAATGAGAGAGCTCCTGTGTAGGGAGGGAAGGGGTTTCATTTCAGTCCTCTGTGGGGTCATCTGCAAGACCCCTTTCTTCTCTTTGATAAATCAGGTGTCCTGAGAGAAAAGCAATTGATCAATAGTGTTTTGAACCTAATTATCATTTTGAATGGTTTGTTTTTAAAAAACAGATAAAATTATAATTATCCATTACACTTTAGATAACAGGGAGAATTCTGGTGTGTTTATCCAATGGTTAAGTTAATGTTTACTTAGTCTCTGAGAAGCTCACTTACAGCTCATGGACCATCCATTTTTAAGGCTGATTCCCACTCCCACATCTTTGTAAGATTTCACAGAACAAAAGGATCGACATATGTTTCATCTACTGACTTAAGATAACAAATAGTTGAAGACCTAAAATCATTTTAAGTACCACTTAAAATAATTAAATTGGCTCTATTTACCACCACATTGAGTAATAATTTAGCTTGCTCTGTTGATAACTCTGGGGCAAAGCTAATGAATAACTACTTTGCTTTTCACAGTCACTACAAAAGACTTCTATCTCCAAGCATCCTTTGACAACTCATATATGGAGTGTGTAACTTCAAGAGAGTTCATCAATAGAATAAAAATTCAAAAGCCAGAATGATAGGAATATTTAACTGAAAGGATGATTTTGCTAAAATATTATGGGGAGATATTGATGATAAAAGAAAGGTAAGTGGCAATGTACTTGAAGCTTTGAGTACCTTGTGCATATTGAAAGGGGATGTCACTATATCCAGCAGGCTAGTCAACTGTTTGTTATAATATAAGCAACTCTTAAATTTCAGTGAGTAGCAAAAATGTCTGTTTTATGACTCAAGACTAAATTAGGTGCAGGCACATCAAGGAATGGCTCAAAGTTCTTGACCATTCATTTTGTGTACACGCTGCCCCACAGTTTTAAGATTGCCCCAATAGCATCAATTTCTAAAGGAGGACAGAAACTACCTATCAGTTAGCTTACTCCCAAGAGACTGCACTTTCATTTCAAAGGTAAGGTGAGGGTAGAATATTTGACTCATATGGAAAGCAGAGGAAGTTTTGAACTGCAGGTCCTAGTTCCCCAACAGCTTCTTGGAAATGATTATACATTATGGTAGGGAACTTCAGACTTGATTGAGTAGCCCAGTCTGCTGGTGTGATCGAACATGGTAGACCAAGAGTGGAGAAGGGAGATCAGGGAAGGCAACATCTGGATGATTTCTCAGAGAGTAGATAATTGTTCAATAATTTATTTCTTTAATCCAATAGAACTGAGATACTGGCAACTTTATAGTAATGCAGGCCATGATTTATGGTTCATGAAAAATCTAGGTCTAGAAGGCAGTACTGCACCTAACTTCATCACTAGAAGTTACGTCCTGAGTCAAGCATGTTCAAGAGTACTCATTTCTTCTTATGAATTTTGATTATTACCATTAGCATAGATAATAAAAAAGAAATAATGAGTTTTGCTTTCTGTCTTCATGATCATCAAAACTGACATTATTTATCACTGGGAGCTATCTTTCTTACTGTGCAACTGACCAGTTTGAAAAGAAATATTAAGAGAAAAAGGGCACACAGTAGAGAATTTAGTTTTGTTAATACTATAGATTGACAAGGAGGAAGTTCTTCTGAAAGGGAAAAGTCTCTAAATTTGTTGAACTGGATAGTATTTTTAAATTTTAAATGGTTATCTGCATATATACACAATCTCAAGATAGATTGCTGAAAGCTGTGTGGTGCTAAAGCTCCTTGGGCAATAATACCAATGGTGAGTTAAAGATGGAAATGTAGGGGAGGTGAAAAAATGGAAATGTAATTGTAGTGGGATTATGGTACCTTGTAAATATTTCTCCCTTCTACTGATTTAATAAAAAGATGATTGGCCAGAAGGCAGACAGGAAGTATGGGTGGAGTTACGAGACTAAGAAAAGCTCTGGGAACATCTCAGAGGAGAACACAGACACCAGGGACAGATGCCACAGAGATGTGAAGGAGACACAACAATGAGATGGCAGCAGACACAGAAGAAGCTAAAATGCTACTCTGAGAAAAGGTATCCAGTTGCATAGCTAAACAAGATGGGCTGAGTTCAGATGAAGGAGTTATCAAGGTATTTGCCTGGGCCATAGGTCGATCAGTGTAAAAATAATATAAGTGTCTGTGTGATTATTTGGGCCTAAGCAGCAGTGGGGCTGAGAGAGAGTCTAAACCACTGGTCTGGACTGCAAAGTTCAAGCCAGAAACCAAACACAACATGTAATTGACAGTCTCTAGTCAAAAGACAAATCTAAAAGCCTCTTATCTAAAATATGAATAAGAAAACCCAATTCATAGTACTCCCCTCACTATGGAGAAGAGCAGAGAAAAATCTAAGCCAGAAATAATGACAGCAGACATGAATCCAAACGATGTCAACCATCTCCACTACAACAAATGGACTATCTTAATCAGTTATGAGGACTAGTTCAGTGAATGTAAAATTTCTATTGATAAGCTCATTAACTTAATACTCAATAATAAAATATTAAGAGGGAAAGAGTATGCAAGTATACCTAGGCAAACAGAATGAGTGAAAGCTCACTCATGTCCTTGACTTCAACACACCTTAGTGTGAAAATATCTCAAGAAAATTGTTGTTCTGTACTGAACATGTTCAAACCTTTCACTTATCATTATTACTTAAGCAATAATATAGAACTGTAACACTTGTATTTTATGGAGAATTATAAGTAATTTAAAAATGAAGTGCTCAGGAGACTGTACATAAATTTATAACTTAAAGTGCCTAGAACTACTGTTATTTTTATATGAAACATAAACATCTGTGGGTTTAGCTATACTGTAAGAGGTCCAGAAGCAATCCTTTACAGATAACAAATGACTTGTATTAGCTGAAAAAATGGACATAAATTCTGAGGGTTGTGCCACTGAAATGATTTCTTCTGACACCACAGCCATGAAGGGAGAAGTGGGGAAACTCCAGGGAAGTTATCTGGGGAAGTTGAGGAAAAACTGAGCAAGATAAAGGAAGAGGGTGAAGAACAATAAGAATGACTTAAAAAAATCACAGCGAAAGATTTTATGTTTCATTAAAATGCAGGTAATATTCATATAAGTATGTGTGTAGACATTTATAAATATTTAAATGAAGTTATCCACTTGTGGTGATGCTGTTTTCCCTAAAGCCATAAGGACTACACAACAGAATCATATTGCCTGGCATGAGAAACCTCTTTTTGAGTTGTTGGTCAGGAGAGTCCAAGAGAGTCCCCCAAACAATATAAACAAATGCCATTGCTTTCAGTTTCCCCTCAGAGCCTGAAGGAAAATTGTATTGCTGAAGACCCTGTACAACTGCAGGTAAAGGACTTGGAGGGACCCAAATGGAACTTACTGAGAATGTGTCCATTCTCATCTGATACATCCACACAGAACATACACCTAAGGCTTACTAGGAGATCATCACCATTAGCAACTCCCTTCTCACTGTCTGTCCTTACACCCACAGAGAAGTGTAGCCCTCACCCTCATCAAGGAAACTTCTCTTTGCAACAGATGGAAGCAATTACAGAAAAGCACAACACATCAAAATGCCGGTTTGTGGATCCAGTATGCTGTACACATCTACAGTAGAACTGCTGCACATAAGGGCTAAACAAAGCACACCGATTGGCCTAAGCTTATTCTGCATGGAAGAGAAATGTGGATATCTGGCCCCATTCTTCTAACTGATTTGATTTGTTTTTCCTACTCGAATTAAAGTGAGCTTAGACTGAAAGGATCCTACCATGTAGGCTGCACTAATCAGAAAAATACAGAATGGATTGTAGAAGGATTATTAGCAGAATGTTAACCCAGTGGAGATGCCAGATGGACTCATTCATGCCTTTCCTCTCTGTGACACAAAGATGATTTCCTGTGTCTAAGAAGAACTTTCAAAAAGAGTTCCTATGAAATGAGGAATTACATCTATGAAAAGCTACCAGTAATTCCCATGATAATGAAAATATAATTGTGTCTCAACTTGAAGCCTTAAACAGATTCAAGGACGTAAACACATAGACAAATGCATCAAAAGAAAGAGGCATGGGCGAATCTTAAGTATTCACATAATACAAATTATTGCTTAACAAAATGTTTTAAAATTCACCCCTTTCCTAATTTTTGTTTGCAGAAATGGAAAGCAAGAAGGCCTGGAAATTTTCCAGGACTTAGTTCCTTCATAGTCAACAACTGGCCCTTAAACTTACAAACTATTTGGAGCATTGTTTTTCTTTGCTTGTTAGTTTTCCCACACTACAGATTTTCTAGATTTAGCTAACCCGAAAGACTGGCTCATTTCTCCCTCGGCATGCTAGTGTATTTATTTCCTCCACAGATCAAATTCCCTGTCTAAATTAGTACACATTTTTTTTCTTGAAGAAAAAGACAAATACCAAAACAGAAAGGATAAAAATGGGTCAACATTGCTGGAGCATGAAAACAGTTCCAATCTTCCTCCATTTAAAACTTTGTCAGAGTTATGTAAGAGAGTTTTAAAAAATCACAATTAGGGTTTGACTTTTAAAATTATAATTAAACCAGCGTACTAGTTATCACCTTGGTAACAGATGGATTCAGGTTGAACTATTTGTGGCAAGTGGGAACTGGACAAAGAAAAAACTCTTTGAAGTGAGATGTTTTACTTCCTCCCTTTTTAAAAATTATTTATTCTTTAAAACATTGCACACAAGAATGCATTAAGTATATACTGTTGACATAGATCCTCTTATATGCCCTTTGTATAAGGTTTTTCTTTCTAGTCTTTGTTTACTGTGAGAAGGGTGAGGAGATGGGAAGGCCTGGTTGTATTAGATGGGGAAGACAGAAATGATGTGGGGAGAACCCATGGCTTCACTAGTCCAAACCAGTTTTAACTCCTTGGAAAGTGAAAGTTCTCAGGAGCGGCTGGAAATGAGAAGTGGAGTCTCTCATTCCTCAGCAGATGAATAGAGAACAGGGAGCACTTCGCAGGGCTTTTATTTTGAAGTGGCCACTAAAGTTACTTCTTGAAGCTCCTACTTGCTCCCTAAGGTAATGCTTTATTTCTGGGGACAATGACTTCTGTCATAAGCTCCTCAGTTTTCATAAGGACCTTGTTTGGACAGCCTTAGACCCCATAATATGTGCAATATTACTTAAAAGTATGAAGCATGGGTTATGTTTATACTTAATAAATTGTATGCTCATGTATGTGGGTGTGTGAGTGGAGTCCTCAGAGACCTTCAGAAAGAATTGTAGTTAAATAGGTTAGATGGCCTAGAGTTGTTTCCTAATTGTTAATTATGCAATCATTTTAACTCTTCATTTACAAATATTTGTTATATTAATGGGACCGGGATGGATTAGGAGCAACTATGTGCTGGCTACTTGACACAAGCTAGAGCCACCTGGAAGGTTAGCATCTTAAGTGAGAAAATGGCTCCATTAGATTCAGTTGTAGGGCATTTTCTTAATTAGTGGTTAATGAGGGAGAGTGCAGCCCACAGCGGCTTGTACCATTACTGGCGTGGAGTTTCAGCTTTTTATAGGAAAGCAAATTGAGGAAGCCATGGAGAACAAACCAGTAAGCAGCATTTCTCCACATCCCCATCAACTCCTGCCTCCAGATTCCTGCCCTGTTTGGGTTCCTGACCTGACTTTCTCAATGATGAACAGTGATGTATAAGTTGAGTAAACCCTTTCCTCCTCCAGTTGCTTTGGACATGATCTTTTATCATAGCAACAGCAATCCTAAAGAAAACAAACAATAGCTGGTTGTCCTGATTATGTTCAAGTCTAATTGCTAAAAGACCTTACAATGGAAGCTTAGGTGGAGATTTTTGTTGCTATCTAATGATGATATAGTTACAGCAACATCTTTGTGAGAATGTTGCCTCTGTCATTGACTCAACAATTTTATGAGGAAAATTTAAAAATAGCTTGTATGTTAAATTTCCTCATTTAGTTTTCTTAGCACACACAAACTAGAATTGGGGAGTTTGTTCTATAGCAGCAAACAAAATTTCCAGTATTCATGGAACTTACTATACACAGCTTAATACTACAAATGTGGACACAAACACTCTCAACACTGCCTCTGGGTGTCAACCTTGATGGCTTATATGCAGCAAGATCAGTCAGTGTTAGTGTTGATTGTAGAGGATGTCTACCTCTGATATTTTCATGTTCCTATATTAGTAATTGTATTTGCTAGCTTTATCTTACTCTATCAAAATATCTGAGAAAAATTAGCATACAAAGTACTGTCACTTTTGTAAGTTCTAGTCTATAAACAATTACTTTGGGTTGGAAGTAGTGCATCAGGGTATGGGCATGTGGTGTAATAAATTTTCTCACTTCTTTGCTAGGAAAGAGGGGAAAAAAATGATCCATGAAACTCAGCTTCCCATATCGCTTCCAAAGACACAACCACAATTATGAAAACATCTCTTACTAGGTGCTGGGTTTTGGAATTTCTGGGGCCTAATCCTTTAACATATGGGCCTTTGAGAGGTCACTGAAGATAGAAATATACCTCGCCTGCTTGAAGGCTTCTTCCTTTCAGCCTGGAGCCTGTGCTTTATCATAACATTATCATTAGTCTATAAAATGATTCCAGGACACATACATCTAAATCTATTACATTAGAAAAAATACTTAAAATTTCCACAAAAGTGTTTAAACTTTTCAAAATGTTTAGAAGTTAAATAAGGTTATAATTTGACAGGCAGATTTTGATTGGCATTTTTAGATCAATATCCTACTTTGGTTATTACACTATTAGCTATATGCAAAATATTTTTCATAATTTTGACTCTGCTTCAAAGTGACTAAGGATCTAATCTCTAATTTAGCATTTTTATGGAGCTCTGCTGGGCCTTCAGCATTTTAATAACAGATGAAACTCCAGCCAATTTAAAGAAATCTTAGTCTTAGAATCATCAAACTGTGAGCTCAAGACATATTTTTGTCTGCAAAGAACATGTTCTTAACTCCAGTATCTTTATCTCCAGCATCTCCCAAGTTCTTTCTCAAAAACTCTGCTGAATATTGGAATGTAGTTATGGCATTAGAGAAAAAAATCCCAAGCATGATGGCTGTGGCATTCCTGAGTCAAGAGTATTTATCAACAGTAATTTCTATTTTTATAAATGTCTGGAACTATGTGAGCTTACAAGAGTTGTTTTTTATTTATTACAGTGGGTCTCTTTATATTCTGCCTTGACATCAGACTGGTTGCTTAACTTTTCAGTCTTTATTTGCATCAAGAGAAAGAACTCTTCAACTAATTTATATAGATGCCCCCCAAATTTTTAAGAAATATTTCTGTCTTCTATATAGAGATGCTTCAAATTTTAGAGTAATATATTAAAATAAGTTTGCTCACTTTTATAGTGTAAAGTCCCATTACTCCGAACAAAGCAACTCTTAGCAATTTTAAATATTTAAAGAAAACCAGTTTTATTATTTTGTCTATAAATATATAGTATTAGAATTATTATTGAATAAACTCTTTATATAATTCATTTTAAAAAAGAATGGTGATCTAGAGTTACTAGTGATATGGAATGTAAAAATTATTCAAGGAAAGACTAAAAAAGAATGTACTATGAATGCTTCAGCTGTCTCTTACATTCAGAAATGTATTTCATTGTAGCTCTCATAGTTTCAAGATCAGAAATTTATTGTTTCATAGTACTATAAATTTCAAAATGTGTAATCTTTAAATCTGTTGCATATGATGTAGTCAATTTGTAATAACAGGAGATTATGAAATGATAATTATTATCGGAGCCCCTTATGAACACATAAACCTATATTTGCTTGAATTTCTTAAGTGATTTTATTAATTCAAATATATCTCATACAAGCACTGCATAAAATTATTACATCCCAAGTTTGTGCCTATTCTCCAAGTTATCTTCTGCAGATATTTATACTTAACCCCCTGTGCTGGAGAGGAGCACACATAGTCTTTCTATAGGCATCTAGATGGGTATAGCCTACCTTGCAGATAGTAAGAATCCCTTGATTCAACGTAGTTACAAGCTTACGTTCTGAAAATCAAATCCTTGGCATAATTCTCTTTCTGTCCAGAGGGCTTGCCTTTTCAGTAGTTATGAGAGGTTGATTACAACAATATTCTCAGTTATTAATCACTAGCTATACTATTTCAGTAGATTACTCTGCAGTTCTTCTCACTAAACAGTCAGGAGGTGCCTTTAGCCTTTGATTCTGAATCCAGCTACATTGCTTGCTTTGTCCATTAGGGTTTGGTGAAATGTGCAGCATGACTATTTTGAATCTAGGCCTCTCCTGACATTTGTGCTTCCATTAGCTTTCCTGCATCTTCACCATCACTGTGGTAACAGGTTTCTTGGAGAAGAGGAAGCACCACTTTTGAGGCTAGATTCACAAGAATATATACAAGTTATTTTGGAGACACAAACAAGCCTGAGCCTTATACACACACAGATCCCTTGTTCATTTCAATTAGATGCTAAAATTTATATGAGACTGAGGTTTTGCGTTCTGTTGTTATACAATAAAACTGATAAAAGCAGGCAGGAAAATCAATAATATTGAAAGTAGAAAAGTCTATGTGATTAGTTTCTTAAATAATAAGCCTTCTACCCCTTACTTTCAAATCATTTTGGTGTACTTGTTAGAATACATATGTGCCATTTACACCCAGAACATACTGAATCAGAATCTTTAGGAACTGGTATATAAAAATGATATACCTAATACATATTTAATATCTGATCATTTATGGTAAATATTACAATTTGAAGTTGCATGGGCTTTTCTCCTTTAGGTGGTAGCAGCATCAAACTTTCCAGGATATGTATCAGAGGGTCACATTTGGGGGAAATCTCTTATGTGGTCTTTCATACTAGATTCCTAGAACAAGGAAGACTTAGGGTCACTCAAGACAAAACCTCAGGGTCTATGAACAAGTCTATGTCTGCTTTATACTGTGTATGTTAAATGCTCTGAATCTTGATGTAAATTTGTACTATAGATACATTGGCTGGTGGAAGTGCTGTGCCAGAGAAATGAAGTCCCAGAGGAACTCCCAGTGTTGTGAGTGTTTCAACCCTCTTACATTGAATGAGTATTGTTTTCAGTTCTTTGTCCCATGTACAAGGGATATGGAAAAGACTATGTCTTATACTCATATATGTGACTTCAATGTAGAGGTAAACTTTTATTTTTGTTTGAGTGTGGTTCATAAAACCCATGTGAAGTAGCTATATGTAGGACAGATTTGTATGATACTTTGTTTGAACTACAGGGTATTTATTTCCTTGTAGTCCATTAATTAAATTGAACTATAGTATTGCTTCTTCATATCTTGAAATATTAGCAGACTCATTTTTATAATTGCAGATAGTTGATCATTGAACTATTGTTTTAGTCAGGGTTATTCAGAGATCCAAGGGTAGACTATAAAAAAATTACCATCTATCTTTATATTTATATTATATAATGAATATATTAAATATATAGTTAAAATATTTGCATATGCATTGGTGTGTGTGTGTGACAGTGAGATGAAATGGAGGAGGCAGGGAGGACAAGTGGAATAATTGTTTATACACCTGCACAATTCCTACATCTGAGGTCACTCTGCTGTAGACCCAGAAGGTACACATTTTAACAAATTAGTTTAAAAACAGGAAAAGACTAATATAGTACCAGAAGGAAGGAAGCCACAAAAGAAAAGACAAATCTCCTTTATTTTGTTTCCCCCCCAGTAAATCTATAATGCTTTGGAAAATAACCACACAGATTGGAGAGGACAATTGCTTTACTTAATGAACTAATTCAGAAGTTAATATTATCCAGACATATCCTCATAGATACACTCAAAATAATATTTAAACAAAGTATAGGAACTTTATGGCACTGAATACTTATTTTCTATATTAGATATAATAAAAGTGCTTGCTTCGGCAGCAGATATACTAAAATTGGAACGATACAGAGAAGATTAGCATGGATGACACGCAAATTCGTGAAGCGTTCCATATTTTTTAGAGCCCAAAATCTTGAATAACCCTATCAAAGAATTGGGTTCAGATCTAAAAAGGGAATTCTCAGCAGAGGAACTACGAATGGCTGAAAGGCACCTGAAAAAGTGCTCTTCATCTTTAGCCATCAGAGAATTGCAAATCAAAACAACTTTGAGATACCACCTAACACCTGTTAGATTGGCTAAGATAAAAAGCACAGATGACAGCTTATGCTGGAGAGGATGCGGAGCAAAGGGAACACTCCTCCATTGTTGGTGGGATTGTAAGCTTGTTCAGTCACTTTGGAATACAATATGGAGGTTTCTCAGAAAAGTGAGAATCAATCTCCCCAAGGACCCAGCAATACCACTTCTGGGTGTATACCCTAAAGAGGCACATTCACACTCCAAAGGTATTAGCTCAACTATGTTCATAGCAGCATTATTTGTAATAGAAAGAACCTGGAAACAACCTAGATGTCCCTCAACTGAAGAATGGATTAACAAACTGTGGTACATCTACACAATGGAATACTACTTAGAAGTAAGAAAAAATGATATCCTAAAATTCTCAGGCAAATGGAGGGATTTGGAGAATATCCTCCTGAGCGAAGTATCACAAACTCAGAGAGATAAGCAGGGGATGTACTCACTCACTAGTGGTCTCTAAACAAACAAACAAGAAAAAAAGCCAACATGCCCAAGCAGCAAACCACAACCACTGAACAGCTTGGGATCAGAAACACCCTGGACTGACCCTTCAAACCCCACTCCAACTATAGGAACACCTGACTCACTCTTGAGGGAGGGGTGACAAAACTGGATTTGGCCAGGTTTGAAGACTGATGCAAGCATTATTGGGTCAGTGGGACTGTCTGCTCCCTGCCCAGGGAGGGGATGGGGAGCTGCAGAGAAGAAAAATGACCAGATGTGGTGGGAGGGGGAAGGGACCTTGAATAAGGATATACAGGGATGGAAAAAAAATTCAGAGGGAAAGCTGAACACAAAGTAAATATATGTGTAGCAATCTTATTTGCATTTCCACCCTTCATAAGCCATGCTTATGATTCTTATCCTTTGTATAGTTATTGTTAACTCTTCCACATTTTAAATTCTTTTTACTGTTTTTTTTGATAAATACAAAATAAAGAAGGAAAAAAAATAAATGTGAATACTATTATACTGTAAAAAAAGATATAATAAAAATAACTGGTAAAATTTCAAACAAAACTGAAGAATGATCCAAGGTCCAAATACCTTGTTATCTTATGCATAAAAATTCCCAAATATCCACTTTTCTTTTTTTTTCTTCCTTCTTTATTTTGTATTTATCAAAAAAAAACACAGTAAAAAGAATTTAAAATTTTAAGAATTTTTTTCCTCTGCAACTCCCCATCCCCTCCCTGGGCAGGGAGCAGACAGTCCTATGGTCCCACTGACCCAGTAATGCTTAGATCAGTCTCCACTTCTGGCCAAATCCAGTTCTTTCCCCCCTCCCTCAAGAGTGAGTCAGGTGTTCCTCTAGGTGGAGTGGAATCCAAAGGGTCAGTCCAGGGTGTTTCTGATCCCAAGCTGTTCCGTGGTTGTGGTTTGCCGCTTGGGCATGTTTGGCTTTTTTTCTTGTTTGTTTGTTTAGAGACCACTAGTGAGTGAGTACATCCCCTGCTTATCTCTCTGAGTTTGTGAGACTTCGCTCAGGAGGATATTCTCCAAATCCATCCATTTGCCTGTG
>PVIH01009088.1:0-22653 GCA_004025045.1 Sigmodon hispidus | reverse complement strand
TGGACAATTCTCCAACTGTCCTAGAGTCAGGCTTCTTTCCCTCTGGTTATGCCTTTCTTAATGTGCTGCTTGCAAGTTTATTGAACTTATATTAAAAAAATAATGGAAGGGGACAAGTACCCCCCATATACTTGACCTCTGTAATTAAATGGTTTGTACTTTGCTTACCAAAAATTTAATAGCTAACATCTACCTATAAATGAATATATACCAGAAATGTCTGTTTGGGTTTGGGCTTCCCCACTTAGAATGACTGTCCTTTTTAGTTCTGTCCATTTACCTGTGGATTTCACTTTTTAACAGCTGAGTATATGTACCATTTTACTTTATCTATTCATCTATTAACTGGCATCCAGGTTGTTTCCAATTTCTGGCTATTATAAATAGAGCAGCAATGATGGTGGTTTCTGTAATACAATGAGGTATTGGCCTGTCTTAGAAGTTTCACATTCATTTTTTTTTCATATTTTATTGTTGGCATTCAATCATACGGCCACATGTAGCTAAGAGAAGACTAAGAAATGATTTGGAGAGATAGCTCATCAGTTAAGAACAATGACTGTTAGCTCCTCTATTGTTGGTGGGAATATAAACTTGTTAAGGCACTCAGAAATGCAATATGGCAGTTTCTCAGAAAACTGGGAATAAATCTCCTTAAAGATCCAGCAATACCACTACTGGGTATTTACCCTAAAGATGCACATTCACACTCCAAAGGTATTAGCTCAACTATGTTCATAGCATTATTCCTAATAGCAAGAACCTGGAAACAACCTAGATGTCCCTCAACCGAAGAATGGATTAACAAACTGTGGTACATCTACATAATGGAGTACTACTCAGCAGTAAGAAAAAATGATATCCTAAAATTTTCAGGCAAATGGATGGATTTGGAGAATATCCTCCTAAGCGAGGTATCACAAACCCAGAAAGATAAGCAGGGGATATACTCACTCATTAGTGGACTTTAGACAGAAAGCTAAGAATGTCCAAGCTGTAAACCACAACTGCTAAACAGCTTGGAATCTGAAACACCTTGGACCAGCACCTTGGAGCCCATTCCTTTCAGAGGAACACCTGACCCAGTCTTGATTTTAGGATGAGCAAAGTGGATCTGCCAGGAGTGGATGCTGAACTAAGTCACCTTGGGACCTTGGGACCTCCTGCTCTTGCTGGGGATGAGATAAAGTGATGGGGAGTGGAGTGAGTGATGGGGAGGGGTGAGAGGGGTAAGGAAGTCTGAACAAGGGGATACATGGATAAAAATATAACTTTATTTGCAAATAAATAAATTTTAAAAAAGAACAATGACTGTTCTTCCACAGGACCTGAGTTAAATTCCTAGTATCAACCTGATGGCTCACAACCATCTTTAACTCCAGTCCCAGGGAATCTGCTATCCTCTTTTGGACTCCATGGGCACCAAACAGGTATCTGGTTCACAGTCATTTGTGCAAGAGAAATATTCACATATACAAATATATAAATGAATTTTAAAATTATCTATTTCTGGGAAACAGAAACAGACCAGTAAGTAATGACTTTGTTTAATATTCACATTCAGTGCCTGGCACTAAATTCTTTTAATAATATGTGAGTGCCATAAAAACACATAGTTTTTCAATCTAATTTTGATTTCTAAGCTGTAGATATTAGACAAATATTACTTCTGTCTTAGAAATTTCATAATTGAATACTTTAAAAATTATTCTTTAATGATTATATGCATGCATACAATGTATTTATATCATAATAACTCTTTATTCCTTTCAGGGATTCTCCAATGACCTTCTTATAACCACATGAACATTGATTTGGTACCATCATGACTCACTCTCTGGAAGAAAGTGGACTGTGTTTCTATAGCCATCAACTGCCAATAGATCCTCATAGAGGTGAGGCTCCCTGAGTGCCTCTCTCCTCTCCTAGAAAACTGGCCTTTTCTTGTCTTGGCATCCATAGCTTCTATGAGTTCATGAGTGCAATTACACTGATTTAATCAGAAGACATTGTTTTGTAGTAAACCTCTGCCTCTGCAGTCGTCTCATCCCCTCTTCTTAGAGTCTCTTGAGAGGATCAGATTTGATTACATGTGCCATTTATGCATGCATGAGTACATTTCCATCACCTGTTCTCTGTACTTGACTAAGTGTGTCTCTATATTTACAATCATCCACTATAAAATAAAGCTTCTTTCTTGGGGAATGAGAGCTTCATTAGCCTATGAATTTAAAGAAAAAATATATAATTAGAAGGCAATTTGTTACTAAGTATATTTTGCAAAATAATAATAGGTTATTCTTCTCTACTGCACATAAACTCATCAAACAAAATGCCTTGCCAGGTTTACAGCATCAAACTTGGTTTGCCTTCTGTGAGGTAGATCTTAAATTAAATTAGAAAGCTGATTTAATTATGTGATTTTTGTTTTAGTTGATTACCTACTACTTGGAAAGGATTGTAAGCTTTTTTTTCTGTTTTAAAGTAGCCAATGTTAAATATTAAAGGCTCAATGAAGGCCACACAGCCCCTACTACTCAAACCAGTGGTAGCACAAACATAAATATGAGTAGGTAAAGTTGCTTTTTAAAAACAACAGAAGCAAAAAAGTGAATAAACAAAGAAACAAAAATTAGCTATTTACAGGAATAAGCTGTAAACTAAATTGATTCATGAGTCACATAGTTTGCTGACCACAACCCTAGTTGAAAAATTCACTTATGGGATGTTGTTCTTGTCTGTTTTATACAAGGACTAGTGCTTTTTATAATAGTTATATTAATGAATTAAACCTCCATTTCATCTTAATGACTTTTAACTATATATTTTTGTGAAGGATGGAAATTATATATATTGATTCTAGCAATCTAGATGTCTTTTTTTTAAAAAAAAAATGTTCAGTGTAAGACTAAGACTTGGAAAGAAAATGTGAGGAATAGATGAGAAATGACAATATAGTTTATTCAATATCATTCAATTGCAATAGGTAGAATCCCAATTTTAAATATATAAATCAAAACCAAATAGAAAAAAAGAGAATATTCCTTTCTCAGACAAGAAACAAAAACTAGATATCCACGCAGAACAAAGCAAAAGAGTATTTCTAGGAATGTGCCCCTACTCTTGGATTAGTTGTATTGCTTTTATTTTTTTAGAACTTTGTAAATTTTGTACAAAATATTCTGATTGTATTCAAAACCAACCTCTTCTCATAGCTGATGTGAGATTTCTTTCTGTATGCTGTGAATTGCCATCAAATAATAAAGGAACTCTTTTGGTGTATGGCAAGCCAGCTTATAGACAGGCAGGAATTCCAAGCATCTATAAAGGGGAAGGAGGGCAGAATCATGAGGAGACACTGTGAGCTGCCACCTAGAAAACAAAACAAGATGAAAAGTAGAGGTAAGCCACATGGCAAGACATAGATTAATAGAAATGGGCTGAGTTAAGATGAAAGAACTAGTAAGTAATGAGCTTGAGCCATAGGCCAAAGTGTTTGTAATTAATTATGCTTTTGTGTGATTATCTGGGGCTAAGCAGTTGTGGGAATGCAGGTCGGAATCTTGGGACAGACAGCCAGAAATTTCAGGCTACACATAGCTGTTCTCCTTCCCTAAACAGATAACTTTTTGTCCATGTCTTGGTTTTAACTCATTGACACCAATTTGTGTAGTATCTTAGTTGAGGCTGTAACAGAATCCTATCTGGTTAGAGGCCTAGATAAGAGATTATTTGTTCCTTCAGAGTTCTGAGATTAAGGTATCAGCATGGTTGGGTTACAGTGTGGGGCCTTTCCTTGATTTGGTAATGGCCTCCCTCTTGCTGTGTCCTTCATTGGCAGAGTGGAAGATGGAGGAAGAACGGTCTGGGTGTTCTAAGAAGTGTGGAAATCCCCTCCCAAGAGCCACACCATCATGACTTCATTCCACATCAAAGATCCCCATTTCCAAATACTGTCACCAAGAGTTCAGCATAAGAATTACAGGAATGCTGCATACTGCATTCCAAAGTGGCTGAACAAGTTTACACTCCCACCAACAATGGAGGAGTGTTCCCCTTGCTCCACATCCTCTCCAACATAGGCTGTCATCTGTGCTTTTTATCTTAGCCAATCTAACAGGTGTTAGGTAGTATCTCAAAGTTGTTTTGATTTGCAAATCTCTGATGGCTAAAGATGAAGAGCACTTTCTCAGGTGCCTTTCAACCATTCATAGTTCCTCTGCTGAGAATTCCCTTTTTAGATCTGTACCCCATTCTTTGATTGGGTTATTCAAGGTTTTGGGCTCTAGATTCTTGAGCTCTTTATATATCTTATAGATCAGTCCTCTATCACTTGTAGGGTTGGTGAAAATCTTTTCCCATTCTGTAGTCTGTCATTTTGTCCTATTGACAGTGTCCTTGGCTTTGCAGAAGCTTCCTAGCTTCAGGAGATCCCACTTATTGATTGTTGGTCTTAGTGTCTGTGCCACTGGTGTTATATTTAGGAAGTGGTCGCCTGGCGGTTTCTCAGAAAATTGAGAATCAATCTCCCCAAGGACCCAGCAATACCACTTCTGTGCTGGGTCCTTGGGGAGATTGATTCTCAATCTTCTGATCTCAATCTTTAGGCACATTGATTCTGTGCCTAAAGAGGCACATTCACACTCCAAAAGTATTAGCTCAACTATGTTCATAGCAGCATTATTTGTAATAGAAAGAACCTGGAAACAACCTAGATGTCCCTCAACTGAAGAATGGATTAACAAACTGTGGTACATCTACACAATGGAATACTACTCAGCAGTAAGAAAAAATGATATCCTAAAATTCGCAGGCAAATGGATGGTTTTGGAGAATATCCTCCTGAGCGAGGTATCACAAACTAAGAAAGATAAGCAGGGGATGTACTCACTCATTAGTGGTCTCTAAACAAACAAACAAGAAAAAAAGCCAAGCATACCCAAGCTGCAAACCACAACCACTGAACAGCTTGGGATCAGAAACATTCTGGACTGACCCTTTGGATGCCATTCCAACTATAGGAACACCTGACTCAGTCTTGAGGGAGGGGGGACAAAACTGGATTTGCCAGGAATGGAGACTGAACTAAGCATTATTGGGTCAGTGGGACCATGGGACTGTCTGCTGCCTGCCCAGGGAGGGGATGAGGAGTTGTGGAGAAGAAAAAATTACCTTATGTGGCGGGAGGGGGAAGGGACGTTGAATAAGGATATACAGGGATGGAAAAAAAAATTCAGAGGGAAAGCTGAACACAAAGTAAATATATGTGTAGCAATCTTATTTGCATTATCACCCTTGATAAGTCATGCTTATGATTTTTGTCTTCTTTATAGTTATTGTTAACTTATCAGCATTTAAAATTCATTTTACTGCTTTTCTTGATAAATACAAAATAAATAAAAAAAGAATTACAGGAATACATACAAACACTCAGTACAGAGTACATACTCTTTCATTTATATGTTAATCAAATCAGGAGATTTGAAAGTAGCCTTCAACACCTGTGTGTTTATGTGTCACATAGATATCTCAGTTGACACATAATTTTTAAAAATCGTTATTTTTTAGCAAAAGTTGTAATGAAGTTACTTGTTCTAGTCTAAATCAAATGTCATTTCTTCTACTAGATTGTTAAGAGGGTAGCACAGTGCTTTGATATGCTTCACAAACCTAAAATAAATTTGATTATATCTCAAGCATATGCCATAGAGATGTGGTGGGAGAGGGTAAGCAAACAAAAGTCAATATTGAGATGTAGTAAACTGGGAAAATGGATAATAGGTGGATGGAAATAGCCCGTGTGTAAAATGATTGTTAAAGCAGTGAATTTATTTTTCATAGACTTTCAAATAAACTCTGAGTTAACTGCATTTTTAAAAAATTTGTAGTTGAACTCTACAGCAGTATGATAGAGAAAAATCACAAATTTATTAATGAGTCTATTTACTGCTCTAGTTGGTGACATAAACATGAAAGAGCATGGTCTAAAAATGAGGTGGACTAAAGTCTCAGACAATTGCCAACTTTATTCAGAGCATCAGAAAAAATTATATTCTGAGTATTAAAAAGTCACCTGGGTAAAGTATACAATCACAAGGACAAGCCACATTGAGAGAAGCATGTGTTTCCATGCAGACCTGTGAATAACAACAGTTAAGTCAAGCTTATTTCTATCATCTATACCTGGGAGGAGAAGGAGAACACATTCTAAGACCATTCATATGTTTCTGAAGAATCTGATGTCATAGGACTCTTGTCTTGCTTACTTGAAGTTTTCTCACAATGTCACAGAAATCTTCTCACATAGCTTCCATGTTCCAGCAAGTTAAATACTCAATGATGCTGATTATTCAACCAATATTTATTTAGTTAAGTAAGGGACAATGCCATAAGTACGCTTCAGTGCACATGATGCTTATTAAACACCTTGGAGGAAAAACAAGCAGCAAAAATTAGACAATATACTCTTCTGTAAGATGCTAGATGAAAATCCTCTACTGACAAGCAAATGCCTCTGTAACATGAACACCCTGGATTTACAATATAGGAAAAATGTAAGAGTTATGCTGACAAAATATCAATTTTAATGAACGTAAAATAAAGATGTATTTAGCATTTATTTTAAACTTGTGCCAGTGGTGACATCATCCAGATGTTTACATTTATTCCCTGCATGTTAATAAATATAGATTTGGAATTAGCAGATCAATTTGCTCTTTTTATTCTATTCTGTGCTTGTGACTGCATGTGCCAAGTTCTCCTTCCTAGAATACTATGTAATTCTTTTTTTTCTGCACAAGAATAACATCCATCAGATGGTGTGAGTCCATAAGCATGAAGCCCAGATGCCAACATTTTCAAAACTTCATTTTTAATGATTAAATATTAATGTGAGCATGTGTCACAATGGTTAGCAATGGACAATATTTGGATTTAATATTTGGGGGGCAGTTGAAGATGCTCACTAGTACTCAAATTGTTCCTCATTTAAAGTCATGGAATAGTAGACAGAGAGGCTGTCGGTCAAATATGTTTGCCTGAAATGTATTAGGAATCATGAAACTCTTGAACTGAGGTTACATCATTATCAAAAAACTGTATTTGTAAGCTGACGTTATTTAACAAAAACACACGTGGTGAGATTGGAGAGCCTCAGCATATCTTTATATAATGCCACATGAAACTGTAAGTTAGGAACATGATGAGTGAAATAAATTCAAGAGATGACAGCCTTATTCCACTAGTCCCTGGTGTGAAAATACTGTAGGAATACTATGCAATAAATACAACATGGAAAAAGTGACAGAAAAAGAATTAACTGAGAAAATAAAAGCTGTGGTATATAGGGAGTGCTTACTACAAATGAAGACTGTTAAACTGGAACAGAGACTTAGAAATCACAAGGCAGTGCCACAAGCTTGCCATAGAGATAACTCTGAAGACAATAGGGAGAAATGTCCTATTAACACAGACTAAGAACTTCCTAATATTCATGTTGATCCATGATAGGATGAATGTTCTTTGAAACCTGCTATCTTCCTGTGCTGGACGTGCATGGAAAATAAAACCTGTTAGAATCTGACAGATAGCACATATTCTCTCTGTACTTTTATAGTGAGCAAATAGGAAATGTGATTAAAATGTACCAGTACCAACTATTTTCATACTTTGGGGAAACAGTCATTTCTTCAAGTAATATCTTTGACAGACATAATAATTTTCACTTCATTAATCAACAAAATCCAAAGAGTAATTTGCCAATGATCATAGAATAAGTGGCAACCCCTAATCCCTAAGAAAATTTTCCATTCACAAATTAAACATACTCAGTATAGGTCTTTTTAAAAATGAAAATAGTACTGAAATGGGAACTGATAAAGTGTAAATATATGAACATATTACAGAATGTTATATATGCATCATTAGAGACAACCTTGTCAATCATGAAGCTTTCTTCTGCTCTGGGGAGCTGGATACTAAATGAGATTATTTTAGATGGTGATACACAGTCTATAAGAAAAATGTATGATTGGAGTTTTTCATGGAATTCTTAGGTAAGTATTCCTAAAAAGGTGAGATAAGATATTTGAGTGATGAGAAAGAACTAGTTGTACAGTAATTAAAGAAAAGAGTTCCAACTTTCAGAAGATGTCATAAAATGCTTCATGGAAGAGCAAGATTCATTTTTTAAATTATAAAATGTCTATCTCCAAAACTTAGGTAGTGAGGAAAATATTTTCTTAATACAAAGAATGAATCCAGAGAAAATGATAGAGAACACAAAAAGCAGATGTATATTAAGATTTAACATCCTATTCTAAGTTCAAGAGGAAGCTTAATAGGATTTGAAGTATGTGATGAATTTTAGTTACTGCACCTGTTGCTGTGATGAAATAACCAGAGTAGAGCAACTTAAAGGAAAAGGTGCTTATTTGGCTCAAGGCTCCAGGGTTCAGTGCATAGGATGAAGAAGCCTACTGCTCACATTTCAGTGACAGCCAGTGACGTTGACATGATACTACAATGGGAAATTTATAGAACTGAAGTTAGTGAGATGCATGTTAAATGACTTGCAGTCTGTGTGTGCAGGATGTACAATGAATATAAGTGAACGTTGTGTTCAAAATGTGGTTTCATCTCTGAAGTATGTAATTATGTAAAGCAAATCTTCTAAACATTTAGAAGCTTTCAGTATTCAAAATAATGCTGGACCCAAGCATTTCTGATAAATGTGTAACTAGGATTGGGATAAAGTTTTATGGTAGAGCATTTGCCTAGCCTTTGGAAGAAAATGGGTTAAATTTCCAGCAGTACCACAAAAGAAATAACCAATTATGTGAACATTTTATAGATGCAAAGGTCAATAAATCTGAGCTCTATAAGGTTTTGCAGGGGGATATGAAATTTTGAAAGGGCCACTAGATGATTAGTATTAGTTTATCCATACTGCTCAGAAAGGGACTGTGCTGTAGAAGCTTAAAATCCAGAGAGGAAAATTATTTCATGTCTAAAATTCTATACCTAGATAAGCTATAGATAAGAGTAGGTAAAAAGAAAAAGCATTTCCTTCTAAAAATTTTTATTATTATGAACAAAGAAGTCACACTTTCTATCCTTGTATATTCTTATCAATGTCCCTTCCCCCTCCCACCACATCAGGTCATTCTTTCTTCTCCACAACTCCCCTTCCTCTCTCTGGGCAGGCAGCAGGCAGTCCCAAGGTCCTACTGTCCCAATATTGCTTAGTTCAGCCTCCACTCCTGGCAGATCCAGTTTTCTCCCCACAACCTCAAGACTGAGTCAGACATTTCCAAGTGTGTATATTAGAAATTTTGGATACTACCCAGCCTATCTCTGAAGTTTTAGAGAATACTTTTAGCAAAATAAATAAAATAAAGGCATGTTCAGTAAGAAGTGGGTCAAGCTCATGAAATAATAGAGCATTCTAGATGTTCAGGCAGCAGCACCATGTAAAGACTGATATAACCAGGTTATCTTGCAGAAATCTTTCTGTCAAGAACTTGGGAAGTAGAGTTTGGTGCAGCACACTGGTGTGTGGTGATACAGAAGGTCAACATTTGACTTTTATAGGAAGAAATCATTATCTACAAAGTATGGAAACTTTTACTATTAGTAATGGTAAGATAATGAAAGGTTATTTTTAAGTCTTTATCAATGATCTGTTGCAGAGATTAACAAACCAAATAGATAGTGAATATCAAGAAGGCCAGTGATGTTCAAGTTAATGGGGGGCGTAGATGTGTATGTGATTGAATACACTAGAGAAATGCCCTCTGCAAGGAAGAAAGCTACAATGACCACTAGGAGATCACAGAGGGTTGAAGCTAGTTATTCAAGTTTGCAGTAGTAATTAGGAAAGAGTCTGCAGGGTAAAAATAGTAGAGAAGTAGAAATGTATTTTAAGTGAACTAGTTTCTTCTCTACCAAATCAGAAAGTCATAGATGGTTTCTATAATTAATAAATTGAATGACATGATTCATAAAAACATGCCAGTGAAAACAATTCAGAACATCAAATGATTCTTCCCTTTGAGAGAAAAATGGAGAAAAGTAGAGACCAGATAACTTTTTTATCCTAAATTTTTCAAAAGTATTTAATTCTATGTTTTAAATATTTTTTGGATATATATATTTATTTCAAAAGAGTTATTTTATTGTGAATTGGTAGTATATTTTCTTAACTATTATTCTTTAAAAATCATTTTGTATAAATTGTTTTTTTATAATATATTTTAAAAAATATAGTAGCTCAATGATTTGTTAGTAACATGAGAAAAATTGGGACATGACATCATTTGGCAAATATATGCTAAAGAAGAGGCTGCCTTTGATGAACCCAAACCCACAGGTTTATGACTGATAGAAGAAAACAGTGTGTTACTTGTCTGATGTAAACTTCAGTGGATGTTTATCTTATTCGTGTATTATTTTTGATTGCTAGGCAATAGAGATATTTATACAATTACATCACTGATTTTATTATTATGTTCTGGAAACTTTGATAATAAAATGAGAACTCATTTTGCTCACTAAGCTCAATTCAGAATAATTTCAGTTAAAATTTGGAAGAATCACAGAAGCAACCAGCCAAGAAGTAATAAATATCACATGGACAATAAATTGCACAAGATTTGAATATAATTTGTTCTTAGTTAGCATCAAATAATTATTCAGTGGTTTGGGATTTCCATTAGCCATACACTAATGATATTTAATAGTTGTGAGTGATAAGTCACATAAATATAAATTAAGTTTACATAATACCTCTGAATAATTGTTGGTTGGAATAATTTGTATAAAGGCTAAGAAGATATGGTCATTATTATTCATGATTCTGTCTACCATTTGTACCAAGTGCTTAATATTATTGGCACATTTTATATTGCAGAGCTCTGATATTGCACAAGCTGAATTGGCACATTCTTGTGTCTTGGCTAATAATAATACTCATGGCTAACAACTGTGGAAACATGAATTTGACAGGAACCCAAGAACCTCTATATCTCTGAGGGACTAAGTGAAGGCACATGTAGATTCTGTGTAAGAATATTTATTTTTTAATGAAACAATAAGTTTTTATGAAATCTGGACTTAAATAAGTTTCTAGACATAAAGCACATGCCCTTGCATCAAGATACAGTAGATAAAATCCATTCTGATTTGCTTACCTTGGGAAGCCTTTGTAGCATCTTCAATCCTCAGAAACATTTCTTACCTTTTGACTTCTTTCTTCATATCTTGACCTGTCAATTCCTATTTTTGATCCTCCTACAGAAAATATATTGGCAAACTTCAAATACTGTTTTTAATGGATGACAAGATGGAGACCATCCATCATTTGTTCAAGGACAGTTTCTGATTGAATTATTTTTTTAATATGCTTTTACATATTTGATATGACTAATTTATTACAAGAAGATAATTGTATATGAGCTTAAAATGTTCAAGAGTCACATAAACACTGGACAGTTGTATAATGGAAAAACAAAATGCATGCTTTAGAATGCTAGTCTGTACTGTCACATATTAACTGCATTTTTTGTTTCTGTTATATAGTATCAAATTTTCAGTTTTTTGTGTACTTTGGGGAAATGTAATTTGGAACAGTGTGGATTATAATAAAATATTACACAATATGTTACTAATTCTATATAAGTAAATGATTAACCTGAAACTATAAAAGGCATAACTAAAGGAAATATTGAGTATCTGACTAAAAGAGAAAGATGACAATGCTAATAAAAAATACTTGCTTAATAAGTAAACAGCACTAGAAACATTATCTAATATAAGAATACACTTAATGTCTGCAATCCATTAAGAACATTGCTAAACACCCTCATTTCTTTGGAGAGCAAACTCCTTATGCACAACACATGATAGCACCTTGTCAATTAGGATGTACTAAAATGATGCAAGCCAGTAGTGAGACAGTCACAATACACTTGAACTCACAATTACTATACTTCTTTTTCAGTTTAAAAATAAATCTTTAGGAATTCATGCTATTACTCACTGTGAATGTATTTGCCCCTACACTATGAGGTCACTTAGAGACTTGTGGAGCTCTCCAGAAGGAACTGCCTCTAGACCTTTGGCTCAGTTGTGGTGGTCTACATCAGGTGCCCCTGTCTACAGAATTCAAGGTAGTCAGTCTAGAGTGTCTTCTGCAATGAATATTTTTATGCACCAAGTATGTGATTTTTCTGTCTTAGTCTACTCTCAAGCTCTCTTTTCCAGTTTATAATTAAAACCAATGTAAATAATTTCCTTGAGTAAATTAACTTATTTTTTTACATTTTTTTATTATGAATAAAGAAGTCACATTTTCTATCCATGTATATCCTTATTCAAGGTCCCTTCCCCCTTCCACCACATCAGGTCATTCTCTGTTCTCCACAACTCCCCATCCCCACCCTGGGCAAGCAGTCCCAAGGTCCCAATACGGCTTAGTTCACCCTCCATTCCTGACAAATCCAGTTTTCTCCCGGCAACATCAAGACTGAGTCAGGTGTTCCTCTAGGGGGAGTGGGATCCAAGGAGTCAGTCCAGAGTGTTTCTGAACCCAAGCTGTTAAGTGGTTGTGGTTTGCAGCTTGGGCATGCTTTGATTTTTGTTGTTGTTTTGTTTCGTTTTGTTTTCTTTTGTTTAGAGTCCACTAATGAGTGAGTACATCCTCTGCTTATCTTTCTGGGGTTGTGATACCTCGCTCAGGAGGATAATTTTTTAAAATAAATTTAGAATAATGGGATCATTATAAAACTTTTCCAAAATCTCCTCATCACTGCTAAATTTCAGAGAAGCTGTATCATTGTAAGGCCTATTCCACTGGGAAAATAATGGATTTAAGTTCAGGTAACAAGTAACAAGAGACAGTTAGCTTCTAAGCCAGTCTTAATACTCGTGGCTCAAGAAATCATAAAACTTATTTCCCCATTTATCTAAATGACTGAATTTATCAGGAAGATGTGGAAAGGAAGCAGAAGCAGAATAAAAAACAGGAATGAGACAGATGACCAATGAGTCTGTCAATCCTCACACTGCTGTGGACCTTTTCATGTCTTTTATTACTTTCTCTTAAAATTTCTAAGACATTGGTCAGATTATTTTTGGTAAAGGAGAGAAATAAATTTTAATGGACTAGTGGGACCTTTCATCAACAGGCAAATCTCTTCTGTTTTTTAATTGGAAAACAAGTAATACAATAAAAAGTTGAATCATACAGAATAACAAACCTATTTCCAATTTTGTGTCTCCCGTCTCTCCCATTTTTATCTTTATCTGAAGCATTTGGTGGAGACAGGAACATAGCCTTAGTCTGTGAACGATAGGACAAAGGGATATTGAAAGAGAAAAATAAAGAAAACAAACACAGGGAAAGCTTTTCTATATGCAGCAGACAATCTTGCTAATAGTAATTCTGCTTGGCTCTAAATCAAAGGAACTAGATAAGCAATCCCTCCCACCAGCCTGGGAAAAAGCAGACTGAGTTGCTTTTGCGATCTTCTCAGAAACTGCTGTGGGAACTGTGAGATTACAAAGTGTGGTAAAGGTTAGGTCAGTGGCAGGTCATCCATCCATTCATTTGCACAAACCTCTATTAAGGACCTACTGTGTGCCCTACTTGCCTGTGAACAGAAAAGGCTGTTTCTGAACATGTGAGGCTCAGAGCTCATTGGTATATGATAGGAAGCTAAAGGACAGTATTACTTGGTAAGCAAGCAATAAGATTACCAACTGGGATGGATACTGATTATGAGCTGGGGGTGCGGTAAGGAATGAACAAGTCAGTTAGCGGGTGGGATTTGGAAGGCTCTTCAACAGCAACTGAAGGTGGTTGCTGATGAGTAAACTGAATTAGCAATGTAATAGGGAAACTGATGTGGGGTGGGGAGGAAAAGGCATTGGCTGTTTAGCAAGACTGAGCTTGGGGCAGAGTCTTCACAGAACATGAGAAAAATAAGGGCAATGACAAATGACAACAGCAAAATAGATGCCACCAAGCTTCAAATGTTTCAAGCACTACAATGGCTTCATTTTCATCATCTCATTAATGCTCACCACACCAGTTGACAGTTTGATATCACCCACATATTGAGTAACATGGAGACCAAACTCACAGAGTTAAGTAACTAGGATATAGCCAATTAAATCCATGTTTTTCTGGTGTCCTGTAATTAGTGTGGCTATTCAATATAGTGGTACAATTTTTAGACTCCCAGATATCCTATAATCTATTTTCGGTAGCCAGTGAGAATGCACACACGTCTCTTTGTTGAGACAAAGTTGGGCTATATAGTATGGGCTATGACCACCAATGATCCCTCTGCCTCTCTAAAGGCTCAGTATTTGCCATCACATCTGCATGCATACATAGATTTTATTGCAAAGAAAAGAACAAAAAGGAAATCGACCTCTGAACTGGGTGAACCTAAAAAAATTTCCAAGTCTCTAAAACTATGTAATATCGATTGAAGCAAACAAACATTTCATATTGACTTTCTTTGGCTACCTAGATTTATTTTTTCTTATTATGCTTAGAGACCGTAAATAGACAGATACAACATATCTGATACTGTCTATCAAACAACTCTCTGGACAGAGTCCATGAAAAACATAAATCAAAGATATTTTCAGCTACAGTGTTATTTGCTGAGTTGATCTAATAGTGCCATAGCAACACCTAGATTCAAAGAGAAAACTCTTTTAACTCATATGTTAGGACAAAGTGCATTAAATAAATACAACATAATGACACTATTGAATTTGACAAGCAAAACTGCCTGTTAGTTTTGCCAATAACTCTGCACATTCAGTATTACCCAAAAGGTCAAATGACCTTTAAACTATTCTGATCACACACACACTAAATTCCCAAGTTGTCTTTTTTGTTCTTTTTAAAATTTACCAAGACCAATGCACCACACTGCTAAGCTTATCAGTTTTCCATGACTGTTTAAAGATATTTTCTAATTATTCAAAGATGGTGGAATTCTTTTCTTATCCAATGTGATTTTAAGTACATTTTTGTGGTTAAAATTAAGTACATAAAATGTGGTTATATAAGTACATTTTTCTCCTGAAAGATGTGTGTGACAGAAAGCTGTATTTATCCAGTTAAATTAATTTATTATATCATTGTGTTACTATACCAAACTGGGGGCGGGCTATCTATGCATAGATGAAAACACACACAAGCTACTGTTGTAAAAGGGAGTGTAGGACAGGCACTGAGGCACCACTAGGTGTTTATTTAATGTCCAATTGTGCTGGTCATTTTATTTTTTTATCAACTTGACACAAACTGGAGTCATTGAGAAAAGGTATCCATACTTGAGAAGATGTCTTAAGCAAGTTGGGCTGTAGGAGGGTCTTTAAGGCATCTTTTGAGTAAATAATGTGGGAGGGAACAGTCCACTGCTGACAGTGCCACCTGGATAAGTTATCCTAGAGGCATAAGAAATGAAGCAGAATGTGATCCTGGAACATAAGCCAGAAAGCATCATTTCTTCTTGGTCTCCAGCCTTTAGGTTCCAGTTAGATTGCTATAGTGTCCCTTAGTGATGGAGAGTGATCTGAGAGTAGTAATTGACATAAACCCTTTCTCCCACAGTTGATTTTGATGAGTGTTTTATTACTGCAATAGAAGGCAAATTAACACACCAATCTGTTGGTTATTTTTTTTTTTCTGTTTTCTCGAAAACGTTGCTCACCCCTCATCTTTTTGAAGACATTAGATTTCTTTTCTTATTTTCTGGTTTTGTTCTCAGGTGTTTAACTAGACCCCTGGCCCCCAGTGGCCTGCTCTATTTTTCTTCCTTCTTAGTGCTTGACTCTTATTCTCCAACATAGCAAAGAGATTCTTGAAAACTCATTGTTAATAGAAGTAAGAAATTGGGGGAAATCTGTGCTTTACCAAATCTTTACACAAAGATCATCAGCTGAGTTGTAATATTTTATCTTCATCTCCCTGGCAAGTTCACAAACAGAGAGATAAAGATTTAAGTTGGGGTTATGAATTCACTCAGCAAACAGCTATCCTTCTAGCCATCCATTCATGTATCCAGATCTTACGACCTACCAGACACATTCCATGTAGTAATAGTGAAGTCTGACAGCAGAGAGTTTTCTCCTATCTTTCACCATCTTGTTACTAATACAAGCTGGATATTTTTCCACCCAAATGACTTCATCATGTTTTCCTTCCAGTTAATCCTTTTGAGCATCATAGGCCAGCAGTGGGAGGTGCTTCTCTGTTAAGTAGGACCAGGCTTTTTGAAACCTGGGCATCTTCCAGCAGAGAGAGGTGGTAGGAGGAAACCACCACCAATACAGCATTTAAAAAGGAATAGCAGTGCCAGCCTAATCTTCTAAGTATCTTTACCAGGTTCAGACAACTTTGCTTCAGCAACCCAATGTGTTGTGAAATGCCTAGGAACTCTGAAACTTCACATTTCAGAAACTTTTTCACATCCTCATAAATACCAAACGTGGTCCTAACTTGCTTGATCTGAGCAGTTCTTTTGCCTAGTAAGTGAATACCCATCTCAATTATCAATGCCTCTATAGCTCCTTCTGGCTCACTTTCCTCCTTGGCAACTTCAGGGTGGACATAAACAAAACTTGCATCCACCCTCATTGTCTGTGCACCAGTTAGATTTACTGCTTGCTCTGTGGCAAAGGTAAGTGGAGTCCCATTGCTAGCGGGAAGAAGACCGAGGGGCCACGGACTTTTGGTTTCTTTTTCATGAAAGCCATTTAATATGAAGGAATACTGAGTGGGGAAAGATGCACACATAGGAAAAATTGTCACTAAATTCAAAGCTCTCTTTCATCTCTCTTTCCCTCCATCTACTCTGTACAGTGAGACAGGATGCAAGGGACTCTGTGGGATGAACCCAGAACCCAGATGGGAAGCTCTGAAACAATGCCTCACAGAGGGTGCCCAGCACCTGGCAGGGAGGAAGAGAACTGTGTAGGGGAAAGGATAGCTTTAGGTGAGTGGGCACTTCCTTTAACCTGTCACATCTTGAGGCTTCCCCATCACATGGGGAGTAGTAGTTCTTTGGCTTTCAGTGGAGAAAAAGGAAGAAGAGGAGAAAACTCATTAGCCTTCTTAAAATCATAGCTCAGAAGAGAAAGATGTTCCTCTTGCACACTATTGGTGACTGCCCTATGATTATGCCCTCATTCAATATGGCTGGCCAAAACCTCTGAACAACAGCTCCACTTTCTGGAAGGGAATGCACACACTTAGGGAATAGTTAATGTATTTTGTGATGGAAGAAATGTGCGCTGTGACATGGATCCCAATGACATTGGGAAGTAATTTTAGTGTTTTCATTGTGGTTTACAGATTATTCCCTTATAAGCAACTCCAAAATTTTGTTGAAACCACAGCATTGAATGTTTATCCTTAAACTTTCAGAAAGTATAATGGCCTTGATTATAAACATGCTCTAGTTTGGAAATTATTAAGCAATATAACTGAGCAATTCAACTTATCATTTATTGTTTATATCATGTTTATGTATTTGAAACACACAGAAAACAACACAATGAAGTAATCCTTCAGCTTAAAACCAAGAAGACTTGTCATAGAACAATTCTGGGATGTTTTCACAGAGTAGTATAATGCCTTACATGGTTCTGCCTTATGCCTTATGCTTATTTTCATCTTTTCTCACACACACCCCATTTTTAAGCTACTTACATTACATGGTGAGAACCTTGGGTACTTTTTTTGTTCTTATACATTCTATGTTCTCAGATTAGAAAAACTTTGCCATTCACGAACACATATTTAATGTAATCATTTCTTGGTAAGCTGCATTTATTTATTTATTTATTTATTTATTTATTTATTTATTTATTTATTTATCTATCTATTTAGATTGTTTGAGATGGACCCTGACACTAGTGGCATGGTGGATAAGTTCTCTGCCACCACTCCACATCCTCGATATAAGAAGCCCTCTGAATCATTCTGCATTAACTCTTTTGTGCCAGAATTTATAGCCATTGAATGATTTTTCTTGGGTAGACCCTGCACTATATTTTGTTCATGGCCATTTCTTAAGTATTTGGATATGGCAGGTACTTAGCAGATGTTTAACTAAATATAACACAGAATTTTTTTTATAAAGCCCTAGATGATATAAAATTCCCTTAATGTGATAACCTCAAGAAAGTTTTTGGATTAAAAAGTTTTACTGGAAACAGTGTTTTGAGTGAATAAATACAAGTCATTATGAAGTTGAGATGAATTTCCCTCACATTAGCATCAAGAGTGTTTATTTAATGAGAAGACTGTTTAAAAGCCTTTTTGAGTCTGTGTTTTGTCATGTCACTCATCCAATTTCATAATCACAGCAACCATATATGAAATAGCCAATGATCATTTTCTAGATAAGGACACAGTGGCAAGTTATTTAATTTTACTTCATGTATGCAATAAACCTAAAGAGTGGGATGCACACATGCAACATGGGTTCTTCCTTAAATAGAAGCTGTAGCTTCAGATACTGAGAGGTTCTCAGATGTGTCTCTAGAGGTGTTTCCATGGGGGAACACCCATTAAAACTCATGTGAAAATAAACAAATAGCCTATCAGCACACCCACTAATGCAATTATTGTTGACATGGAATAAGATTTCAATAGCCAGGTTGGCTGCCGAACACTAAAATTTCAGGAGATGCTGTAAAGCTCTTAGAAGTTTGCCTTATGAAACAGCACCATCTTGTGATCAAATTTATACCACCTGGACACAATTATAGACATATAAAGCACAGCAACATTGTGGTAAATAAAGAGTCAGTTAGAAGCTAAGTTTTAAGGATCTCCTGGGATAGAGAATTCTACAGAATTCTCTATCAGGATGTTCATTATTTAGGGGGTTAGAGTGGTTTTCAGCCAGGTTGTTCTTAGGCTGGTGCTACTATGTGAAAATGTTGGAATCTCAGTTAGATCACTGGGGGTGAGTGAGAAAGAGAATGTCATTTGAGATACAGAATTATTATCCCTACTGCACAGGGAACAGGTCATGCCTTTTTTATTGAATGGAACTGAGACCCATGACAAAGTTACTTTCTCATTTACTAGAATGGCTTAAAATTGCTCTAATTTAAGGAATTAGAGACTAGTGGTTCCCATGCTCTAACAAAAAGACAGGCTGGCATTCACCCAGAATGTTTTCCCTTTTTTGATGGAAAATTTATAATTATTTAATTATAATTCTTGGCTGGTTATTCTTGATGTTAAGCTTCTCTGAAAATTATTTTGGTTTGTTTTGTGGATGCAAAGGGATAATGTTGCCTCTTTGGTGTCTCACATTACTGTGCTGTTGGATGGCATCATGTAACACACTCTTCACTGTCCTTGATTTCTGCCCTAAAGGATGGGAAAACATTTTGACGTTGGAGCAGTTAGTTACTAGAGTAACTTCCTGCTCAAAACTCAGATCTTTGCTGTGGCAAATTACTTAGTTATAAGTCACTGTCCAGCAGAGTTCTTTGGAGGTTTATAGGCAATACATAGCCTTGACTTCATAGTGTCTGATATGGATGGATCACTTGCTTTGTACCTTGGCATTTCCCATTACAATGTTAACCACATAAACAGGACAATATTCACTAAAGTGTGGTGCTTAGCTGTGGATCTGTTTGGTCCTAGGATAAAATAAAATCAGATTAAATTAATTTAATTAATTTTACTGACAGTTAAAGACTATGCTCTGCATTTTTTGCTATATGATCATGAACCCATAGAGAGATGTTTTATAGCTCAAAGATTGGCACTAGAGCCTGGCTTTTCTGAAATTTTTTTTCTTCATTGTAAAGACAATGTGTTGCTGACTTTAACAATTCTGGATCTTGTCCTGGCATGTTGTTATGCCATCTGGTGGATATGACAGAGGTTGTCACTAGAGACACAAAGGCATCAGAGTTGAATTAAAAACAACAACAACAAAAGACTAAAATTTTGTGAGCTACAAATTGCTGTAAACTGTTTAAAAACAGTAACTTAATTCCTTAGAATATTCTGCTATATTCATGCTACAAAAACAGCCAGGTGGACTTGAGGTAAAAGCCATTTCAAAATGTATTAGACTATTTTTGTGTATTAGACTATATATTGTGGGACAGTGTGTATCAGTGTATTATTATTTGATGAAAGCATATTTGATGAGAAGGAAAGAGGAAGACAGAAGAGAAGAGAAGAGAAGAGAAGAGAAGAGAAGAGAAGAGAAGAGAAGAGAAGAGAAGAGAAAAGAAAGAGAAATTTGTCTTCTTTACTAGTGCTTGAAGACTGGGAAGTATCTTTATCTTTCTCATCCCCCAAAACTAACTGGATAGTATGTTACATATGTATAGTCTCATATATGTATAATTGCCAGTAACTTCAGGGAGTTAAAAAAATAAAGTATAAAATTAAGAAATATATGGTTACTAAAGTGAATATTTTTAAATTTTGAATTTGGGATCCTAGTTAAATTTTAACTGAGAAATACTTTGGCCAAAAGTTTCTTCTTTCTTTGTTTTCCCAGATAATTGTTTTAGTCTTTCAACAATTTATTAAACAAGAAAGTGTCTTATAATGGGTGCAGAGGTGAGCGCTGGCTCATGGAGACAGTCTAACTAAATGGATCATCCAGGGTGGAATGCATTATTCTACCATTCATCCATGAACAGAAGAGACAGAGTGCTCTGTTTAGGCATAATTGCTAACAACAGTGGCATGTACCTTCGAAAGTCATATAGAACTTCCTTTTCCTTTTTGCTGAGACTTTCAAAAATTAAATTAACTTGGAATGAAGGGGGTATAAGAGAGGTCATGAGAAAAGAAAGCAGGAACTGGGTCCATATAAATCTATGCATCAAGAAACAGAATCCAAAGGAAAGGAAAATCTTTATTTGAAACACTCATTTGGCCCATCAGTTCCGGTTTCGCTTCCGGGATCAAGTGCTGTCTGCAGAGTCCCAGCACACTCTGGAGAACAGGCAGATAAACTCTGCCTGTCACCATACCCACAGCTCCAGCTGAGGTAATCTACACTGCTACCCACCGCCACCTCGAACTGAGCGAACAGACAACTACAAGGGTCCTTGAAGGGTAGATTCAGACCCTACTCAGAGAGGTGGCAGGAGGCACACAAGGCCGAGTGCCACAACTGACCAGGAGTCATCTAATCGTGAACCACTGAAGCTATGGGCAAACGTCAGTGCAAAAAATTACATAATAATACAAAGAACAACATGGTAACTCCAGAAGAGAGTGGCGATCTTACAACTACAAGACCTGAACTGAGCAATGAAGAGGAAACAGAAGGAAGCAACACCAAAAATTCCTTTTTGATGATCATCGAAGCTCTGAAAGAAGATATGAAAAAAAAACCTTAAAGAAATAGAAGAAAATACAAACAAAAAATTGGAAGAGATGAACAAATCTATGAAAGAAACATGCCAGGAACCAAAAGCTGAAATAAAAGCAGAAATAAAAGCTGAAATAGAAGAAATAAAAAAGGTACAAACTGAGGCAAAGATGGAAATAGAAAACCTGAAGGAAAAAGCTGGAACCACAGATACAAGCATAACAAAGAAAGTTCAAGAGATGGAAGATAGAGTCTCTGAAGTGGAAGACTCAGTAGCTCAAATAGATATATCAGTCAAAGAAAATAGTAAAAATAAAAAAGCCATAACTCAAAATGTTCAGGAAATCTGGGACACCATGAAAGACCTAATTTGAGAATAATAAGAATAGAAGAAGGAGAAGAATACCAACTCAAAGGCACAGATAATGTTTTCAATAAAATCACAGAAGAAAACTTCCTTAACCTGAAGAAGGAAATGACTATAAAGTTACAAGAAGCTTATAGAACACCAAATAAATATGATCCCCCCAAAAAGTCAGTGTACCACATTATAATCAAGCCACAAAACATACAGAACAAAGAAAAAATTTTAAGAGCTGCAAAAAAAAGGACCAACTCACATATAAAGGCAGACCCATCAGAATAATGCCTGACTATTCAATGGAAACAATGAAAGCTAGAAGGGCTTGGTCAGAAGTTATACAAACGCTAAAACAGCATGGCTGCCAAACAAGAATACTATAACCTGCAAAATTATCAATTACCATAGATGGAGTAAACAAGGTATTTCAGGACAAAGTCAGACTGAAAGAATATCTATCTACCAATCCAGCACTACAGAGAGTATTAGAGGGAAAACTACAACCTAAGGACCCCAGATATACCCATGAAATCACAAACAACCAAGAAGTCCACAGAAGAACACCCTAGAGAAAGGAAATACAAACAAGTTACCACCAAAAATGGCAGGAAATATGAATCAATGGTCACTAATTTCCCTTAATATCAATGGTCTCAACTCTCTTATAAAATATCACACACTAACAAGATGGATACAACAAAAGAAGCCATCCTTCTGTTGCCTACAAGAAACACACCTCAACCACAAAGACAGACACAGGCTTAGAATAAAGGGTTGGGAAAAGATTTTCCAGTCAAACGGTCCTAAGAAACAAGCAGGGGTTGCAATCCTAATATCTAACAAAGTAGACTTTAAGCTAAAAGCAATTAAAAGGGACCAAGATGGTCACTACTTATTCAT
>PVIH01009087.1:61874-85377 GCA_004025045.1 Sigmodon hispidus | reverse complement strand
TTTTATAAATTCTGCTAATTATCAAGTAAGATACCATGTAGTGTTTAACATAGGTAACATAGACAGATTAGTCTGAATCCATTTCAATCAAATTTTACAGTTCTTGAGTCTCTTTTAAATACATAGTTTCGCCTAAAGACCTAAAGGGCCTGCCTGTGTGTGGCACTGATGAGAGCCAGGAATAATGCACACTTTGGTAGTGCAGAGGAGGGGTGATCGATGTCATTGGCTTGTCAAAAGAGATCTGTGGCCCAAGCTAGTAATAAGCACTGGCAGAGACGGTGTAGGGAGCAAAGAAGCCAGACATCGGGTTCTGCGGTAGACTGAATGGGAAGGATTTTCAAGCTGAGGAAAAAAAAAAAAGATCACGTTAAATTACACAATGCATCTGGTCTGCACTTAGGACTAAACTTTAAAAATAAATTATCTGAAGTCTGTAACTTTGAACCCAAGTACCTGACCCCTGAACAGTAGCCAATAAGTAAGACCATTAGCTCAGCAGACCTGTTATCTCCAGCTTCTGTAGAGCATCCTGTGGGCGCTTTGGCAGCAGCGCTGGGGGTGGTGCGTCCTGTGATGATCTCAGCCTCCGGGCTTTGCTTCTTTGGTGTGAGTCTCCTGAATTTTCTTTTCATTCTTTACATGCTCTCAGTGTGGTGCCTTTTAGTTTTTATTTTTAGAAAAGACATCAGAATAGATCTAAAAATGGAACCTCCTGTAACAGGCGGAGCAGAGAAAAAAAGAGCTCTTCTTTGACCTTTGACTCCTTTGGAAAATATATTTATTATTGAAAAATTTTTTTTCCCGGCATGTTCATTTTGAACTTTAAATTGACTATGTGGCCAGTTTAACTAAAACACAGTAAGATATTAGAAGAATCACCTCATGAAATACAATACAGTGTCTAATGTTAGATCATGCGTTTGGCGTAGAAAGAGTCAGCCAAGTTGAGGGGCTGGAGGGGACAAGGATATTCAGAGTGAAATGTTAACACCTGAAATTCCATATGAGCTACTTCCAGATCCCAGAATAAAGAGAGGATCTGGGATCCCAGTTCTCTTTTTATGTGGCGATTGCAGGTCCCCATCACTTTTTTTTTTTTTTAATAACGGTTTCTTTTTCGCTCTCCTAAGTTTCTCTGTTTACACAGTAAACCATTCCAACTGCTTTTGCCACTAAAAATTTTACTTGTGAGTCCATGATTGTCTGCGGAAGTAGGCAAATATGGAATGTGCATTAAAACTAAGGAAGCAAAGTCATATGGAGAAGGGCTAGGTATCCTGTTCTTTGAAAAATGTTATTATTTTACTCAATGCATATGACGTTTTACACACACACACACCCCACACTCACATGCATGCATATGTCTGTGCATCAGGTGCATTCCTGGTGCCTGCAGAGACCAGGAGAGGGCAGCAGATGTGCTGGAACTGGAATTACAAATGGTTGTGATCCAATCCTGGTCTTTTGGAAGAACATCCAGTGCTCTTTACCACTGAGTTACAGATCCAGCTCTATTATTATTATTGTTATTATTATTTTTATTATTATATTTTGGGTCGGGGTCTCATGTAACCCAGGCTTACCTCACACTCACTGTGTAGCTGAGGAGATCGAGCACCTCTAACCCCCGTCTCCACCTCTGCATTTAGGCTTGCAGCCTTGCTGTCCACGTGGTGGAGGATTGAACTCATTTACCCTTCAAACACCTTGTCTCATCTTCCTTCTCTCATTTGAAGGAAAGACCACAGAATACATTGCTGCTTTAAAAGAATTAGGACATTGAAAAATAGAAATTAATTAAGGAGTATAAAATCAAGGCATTGCTAAACCCCCAAAATAAAGTTCACCTTGACGTTGTTATGTAAAATGGCAGATTGTCTCTGTTATTGGCCTCTCTCTCTCTCTCTCTCTCTCTCTCTCTCTCTCTCTCTCTCTCTCTTCTCTCTCTCTAGTGCATTAAATTCTTCAGGTGTGTGAGTGGCCTTGGCTCTGCCCTCTGGGATCCCTCTTGTGCCTTGGGGGCTCTCAGACCTGCGGCAGGTGGGATATTCTATAGGGTGTTCTCTGGGAGAGTTGATCACTGGTAATTTAGTAATTTATCTGTGAAATTTACCTTTAATTCTTAGTATTTCATAGGAGCAGTGACCCCTGGAGGTGATCTTGGAAAATGCATGCTTATCATCCAGCCTGGAGTCAGGTGCAACTATCTCCTCCTGCTTCAGGATAAATTGTATTGTGCCATGCATTGGGGAAAACCTGTAATCCAGGCATTTAGAAAATGGAGGCAGAAAGATAAGGTTTAGCTTCAGAAACCTAGGAAATTTAAGATGGCCGGCTTTGGTTACATGCGATACCTTTTCAACAAGCAAAAATATAATACCATTTGTAGTAGAACTGTCAAGAATAAATGTCTGGCTGTGGGAGGAACTATCTTGTCAGTGTTCTGTCTCTGTACATGGATTAATGCTTGCAATGGGGTGTGCTAATCTGAGGGTGAGTGTGTAGGTGGGTGTAGATAAATATGCTTTGTGTCAGTCATTCTGTGGAAGACAAGGTGAGAATTAGTTTCCAACAGGATTGTTTTTAGGCCAGCATAAAATGGTGACTGGCTTTAGACCAAGATTACTATTTCCTTACCAAGTTGTATATATAGAATTGCTGGCAGAATGGACTTACATTTAAAACATTGTGAGAAAGTTAAGTGTGGGCAGAGAGTCGAAATTGGAACTGTGAGGAAGAGAACATATGTAATTGAGGTGCCAAGGGCTCCAGTACTGTGGGTAATTGTAGTTTCATTGCTTAATGTATGGGAAATTCATATAGACTAGGACAGAATTATTCCTACTTATGTATTCTCTTTTGCTTATATTGGGCAATGACACACCAATTATCACTGTTCAAATCACTTAGTGTTCCAATTACCATTTTAGATGTATGTGCCTTGGTTTTAGTGCTTGTCATCAGAGGTAACTTGGAAAATTGCTTGTCTAATGGCTGAAAGCTTTTCATCCGTCTTCGGTAACTGCTCCCCTCATGAGGCACTTTTGTAGGTAAAGGAAAATAGAGAATTGCTTCTCAGAGGAAGCAGGTAAGTCATTTGACACAAGGCTCTGTCCCTGGTGGGATCTCAGTGTCCACTTGTATTTATAACTTCTTCGGGTCTGTGACAGATTATATAATCACAGCTGAGTCCCAGGAGGGATGCTTTCTGGATCATCACCATTTTAAATGCAGATCCATGTCACAGAGGAGGCAGAGTTAGGGTGACCCTAGTGGAAGCTGACAGGTCACAAGGGTGAATTAGCTGTAGTGGTGTCAGAGGGTGGAAATCGCTGCAGGGACCAGGGACTCTGGCAGGAAAGGTCTCTTCTGCCATAGCTGCTGGGCAGTGAGATACTGATGGCAGCAAAGAACTCTCCATTGCCCTCCTCACCCCTGGGTGACATGAGTAGCCCACTGAGATTTGTGTCAGTACTACACTAACCATGACCACTTTGATATGAAGAGAAAACTATAGATATTTATTAACATACTCTTTCTCTAACATGCTACAGGAACAAGAAGAGAGACCCATCAGTGAAAGTGGTGAACTTCCCCAAAGACCGTTGTCTTTATTCAGACTTATAAATACTTCACGTCCTATGTAGTTTAGGGCAAAAATATAAATGGAAGGAGGACTGGAAGTGGTGATATATGTTTTTAGTTCCAGCATTTTGGAGGTGGTCAGATCTCCATGAATTTGAATCCAGCCTTGTATACACAGTAAATTCCAGGCCATCTAGGGCTACAAAGTGAGACCCTATGTGAAAAGGCTATTGTTACTACTGATGGTAGATTTATGGCATAAAGGAAAAAAAGTGCTATTTGGGGAGAAAAATAAAAATAATGGAGAAGAATAAGACAGGTGGATGAGGATAAACTCAAAGTCCATCATGTGTACCTATGAGTGAAGAGCATGACACACATATATAAATAAAATGTATCACTCACACATGAGACTGAATCGCACAAATGTGAATGGAGTGTGTGCTACACATGTGAATGATGTGCACTCCACATATGAGAATGAAGTATATGGTGTATGTGTGAAAGAAGTTAGTGCTGCATACATGTGTAAGAAATGTGTGGTGCTGGGATTCTGTCTTAGCCTCTGAAGCCACACCTAGCCAATGGCAATTGGCCTGGCCCCACCCTGAGTTCTGATGTCAAACTCAACTTAAGAAAGATTCCCACTGCTGACGCTCTTTCTCTCTTTTCTCCTCCCTTTCCCCCATTCTGTTAGAGGGTGGGTGCTCCTCAACCCCTCCCTCTCTCCATCTCTCTCTTCATAATAAAATCTTTCCATGTAGACTCTGTCTACATGGAAAACACATAAACAGAATAAAAATACAAAAGAGACAAAGTGTCTCCTACCATGCCACCACCTTCCACCGAGCTCACATAGGACACCTCTCCATGCATCTCAGCCACCAGCCACTCTGGGTAAACATGATTATCATATCAAAACACAACATGTGGTACACATGCAAAGGATGTGAATGGTGTCTATGTAAATGAAGTATATGTATACATGTGAATAATGTTCATTGTGTACATGTGAAAGAAATGCATATTGCACACATGTGATCAACTGCACGACACACATGTAAACAAAGTATGTGGTACATATATATGCAGGAAATACCCAGTGCACAAACATGAACAAACTACATGGTACATGCAGGTGAACAAAGAGCAAGGTACACAGTGAACAAAGTGCCTTGTGAATACATGTGAATGAAATACAAGTATAAAAGTACATCAGTGTGTGCAATGGATTCGTTCTAATCACAAAAATATACATTCCACCATCTTAATGTTGAATCTCCATGTTGCACTTTCTTAAACCATTGGTCCATTTTGTGACATCAAACATGTCCTAAAGGGCAAGGAAATGAGTCAGTGCTTCTATGACTAGTGACCTTAGTTCCATCCCTGGGACTCACATGATGAAAAGGGAGGACCGACTCCTGCATGCTGCTCTCTAACGCTGATTGTTTGTGTCTCCCCCCATAAACAGAATAAAAATACAAAAGAGATAAAGTAGATTGATAGTTAAAAAATTACTTTAAAGCCATAAAGACTGTCTGTTTAGGGGGATTATGATTCCTGACTCTATTTTCCCACTATCTACTCTTAGAAATTGAATGGCATTCTCCTAGAACAAAGCTTTTGTTCTGATCATAAATAGCAAAAATTCAATTAGATTAAGTCAATATTAAAAAGGAAGATTAAATAATTTATTTCAATAAAGTGATGTCTTATGGATGAGTCAAATAAAACAATACTGTAAACAAATTCCCCAAAGAATATTATATTTGTATCAAAAATTTTATGGTTTTCATATTGTAAGACTTTCCCACAGTTGGGGATCCTAAGGTTCCTAAGGTTGGCTCATAGGGACTGCCCTATGGAAGTAAGCAAGATTGTCCTCAACACTTTGGGGACAAATGTATGATTGTATGGCATCCAGAAGCTTCTGAACCAGCAGATGCTCAGGTCCTCATATGAGGTAGTGTAGACTCATCCTCCTGGGAACTTCTGATCCTCTTTGGATTACTGCCCATTCAGTGTAACTACTATCTCCATAGCTGTTATTCTGTACCATCAAGAGTACAAGGGCTAGGAAAAGTTTGTCTCTAGTACATGGACAATGAGGTCCAAGAGTAAGCATATTTTCTTCTGATTCAATATTGTTTCCTAGAAGAACCAAACTGATAGAATGCACACACACAAGTACGTGTGCACATACCCACACAAGGGAGATTTATTATGTTGGCTTACACAAAGAAAGCTAGGTTCAACAGTGACCATCTGTGTGCTGGAGAGGCTTATTACTCAGTAGCTACTTAGTCCTACAGCTGGACGCCTTATAAGTCTCCATCTGGTATTGCTGGCTTGGAGATCCCAGGAGAGGCAATGGTTTTAAGATCATGGTGGATGGCAAAGACACTTCAGTCTTATGTCAGTCAGCCAAGGACAGCAACCTCAGTAATTGATGTACACCTCCTGGAAGACAAGAAGAAAATGCCACCTACTTTGAGGGCAGGTGTTTCCCCCTCAAATAATTCTTTCTGGAAATACCCCCACACAAAGATATTCATGTGCACATTCATACATACACAGATACACACATAGACACAATATATACATGGACAAGCATCCACATACACACATGCACGTATGCGCTTTCTATGCTATTTCAAATTCCATACAGCTTACAATCAAGTTAATCATCTCTAGTACCACTTTGGCACTAAATGGTTTCCACAGACAGAATCTCACAAGACCATTAATGTGATAAAAGGTAATGAATGCATGGCAGATGACCTTGAGAACTATAATAGAGAGCAAATGTGTAAGCCAGAGAAAGGGATCAAACCACACTCCCCACCCCAATACACACACTACAATAACAGGGGAGTGTGGCAGCATGGCCTTTTCATACCTGTTATCAATAGCATGGATGGACAACCTAATCTGTGGCCCCACTCAGTGCACATTTTTGTGGACTGTTAGAAATAAAACCTCTTCATCTCGCAAGAGTAGGACATAGTAGATAAATACATGTAAACTTTTAGCCAACCTAGGGTGCATTGTTTACAAAAAAATCCCTGGCTCTTTGAAAATAACAATATATTAAAATACTTCCTAAGTCAATTCCAGCTAATAAAAAATTCATTGTGAAAATAATTATTTTAGTGAGAAAAAAAGAAAGGGCTAAATTCTTAAACCTTATAGTACAAAAATTGTGTCTTCTTTCTAAATTTCAATAATAAAGCTCCCTGAAACAGAGACAAGGAGGAACAATCTCAGGAAATGATCACACTGATTTCTCCATGAGGGTGATGCTGCAGGACCTTTATCACCTGATGTGGGAACAAAGCAGTCTCTTCAAGTTCAGCAGCTCTTGGGCTGCAGAGCAATGCTTTTCCTGCCCTTGTCCTCTGCTGGCTGCACACCATGGTTAGCATAATATGGGATTCCCTGGTTAATGCCTGTCTTCCATTTAGGTCTTGTCAGGGTGGCAGGATGTAGTATATTACCTTGCTGCAGGAGCTGCCGTCAGAACTTGGCAAAGGCTGTTCTCCACCCACATTTAGGGAAATGATTACTCTGTGTCTGGGAAGGGATGGAGAGCTGTAGAACTCTCTTTTCCTCGTCTCCTTTTCTTTCTTCTCCTCTTCTTTTACCAGGAAGCAATATAGGGAACATTCACCTTCTTTGTGACCTGCAGACTGATGTCCTGTCTTTGTGCTCTTTATTCTGTCCTGTGAACCCACCTAATCATTTCTGCTCTCAGTGTGGAGGAGACCACGGGGCTTGTCCTAAGGCTGGGAAAGCGAACACGTTAAATCCCCTAGAAGGAAAATTTGACTTGTCTGAAACAGCTCAGAACAGGCACAATGAAAGTCCAGAAAGGGGAAAATCCCAAACAGCAGGCAAGTGTCATGTCTTCTACATAACGATGAGGAGCTTGGTGGCTGAGGCTCTGTTCACCACTTACTGTCTGCAACACCTCTCACTTCCAGAGGCTCTTGACAATTACATCTTGATCTTCCTGACTTTGCTGCTGGAGGCCACTCAGCCCCTCTGTGCTGGTCAGCACTCAGCCTGCCCCTGCTGATTCTTGTCATTGTCACACAGTGCCAGGAGCTTTCACATTTTGTCAGTCTGTTCATTGTTCTGTACTGATCAACATTACAGGTGCCACATTTAGATGGATGCCTTTAGACATTGGTTAACATTTCACTTTTGCTTTAAACCAAATGAAATAAACCCCTATAGAACCAGGTAGGAGAAATAAAAAACGTGGGGAGCAGACAAGACAAGGTGGCAAGAACCAGCCTGCCTTTTCCAGAGCTTGAAGAATTGCTGAACCCATACCAGACAGACAAAAGGCAACTCCAATAAGCTGATCTTCATTGTTGTCTCTGAAAATATTGAAATACTTTTCCATAGTATTGCAATCTCATGTATTTATATTCCACTCAAATTTCACAATCAAGTCTTATGTTCCAATTAAAACATTTACATTTTCATTTATCTGAAAGAAGAAAGTAAGCAATTTTATTGTGGTTAGTAAAAATTATGTGATTTTGTTTTTGTTTAAAAAATGTTTTCGTAAGTTTTTCTTCTATAAAGATTAAAAACAAATACTTCTCTGGGCTGGTGATATGGCTCAGTGAGTGAGAAAAGCTGTTGCCTTGCCAGTTATCATGATGTAGAGAGGCAGTGAAGGCCAAAAGGAAATTGTGACCAACAAGGATGAAGAGTGACTGATACAAGACATTGTTCTCCACCCTTCCCGCATGTGCACACACATACCACCCTCCCTGCACAGACATACCCCCCCACATCACACACACCACACACACACACCATCACACACACAGACATAACCCCATATCACACACCACACACACATACATACACAGAGAGAGAGAGGGGGGGAGAGAGAGTGAGAGCGAGAGCGAGAGAGAGAGCGAGAGAGAGAGAGAGAGAGAGAGAGAGAGAGAGAGAGAGAGAGAGAGTGAACATACATATAGAATACAAAAGATGCAACTCTATGATTATGGCAGTTTACCAACAGCAGAACAGCATTAATTCCCTCTCTTGTTGAAGTCCCCCAGTGACATTCACGTCTATGGCATAGAGGCATGGTTGCGAGATGTGAATGCCACATGGGGGTGTCAAGGGCAGAGAACAGACACCTAACTTTGAGTAGCTAGTCAGTAAATATTTTTGGAAAAATGGATACAATATCATTTTTTATAAAATTGCAAATGTAAAGAATACTTATATGAAAATAACTTGCTTATACAGAGATATGTGGTAAATGTAATAAGAAATCATCCACAATTTAATTACCCAGAGACAATTATTATTATTAAACTTTTAGTAGACTTCCTTTCAATGTATTTTATGCTTGCGGCATGAAATTTAATAACATGGTTATATAACTTGGTTTCACCCTATTTATTATAATAAGAAGAGCATTCTCAGCTTTTGTTGCTATATAATAAACACTTCACTTTAATTTCTCAAAGTTTATATCTGAGGTTTAAACCTTGTGGATGGAGCAGAGACTTTGGGATTAGCCCAGTTTTATGTGCTACTTTTACTTATTACCTATATAATCTTGAACATGTCACCAACACCTCTATGCTTTTGAAACACTACAGATAAGAGGAAATTTGTGATGATCAAGAATAGAATAGGGTGGAGTGCCATGAAGTGGTAGAAAGGAGGCCTGCTGGCTGGTGCAGTGTAACTGATAAATCATGAGCCGCTGAGTTTGTGCATCCCTTCCTGTGTGCCCTGACTATCAGAGCCCTGAGTGGTCACGGTTTCTCAAAGTCCCTTCTGCCCTCAGCTCTCAAGACCAAGGGTAAACGCATCACAGCAATTTTAAAATTTTTTGTGTGTATGTCATTCTGTTTGTGGGCATGCACATGTTGGTGCAGATACCAGTGGAGGCCACAGGCATCGGATCTCCTGGAGCTGGAATTCCAAGCAGCTATGAACCACCTGATGTGTATACTGGGAATTGACTCTAGTTCTCTGTAAGAACAGCAAGAACTTAACCCACTGAGCTGTCTTCATAACTCCTAATATTTATTTTACTCTCCCCTGTCCGTGTGTGTAAATGCGCATGTGCGCGCATGTGCCTGTGAGTGTGTTCACTTGTGCTCATCTGTGCCTGTGCTACAAAACAACTTTTGAGAGTTGAGTCTTATTTGCCTTCCCTCTTGTGACACAACTCGGATCTTAGACATAAAGGAGGCCTCCTTCACCCACTGAGACGTGTTACACATCTTGCTGCCTGGCAGATGAAACTTTGAACACTGCAGCTGTCTTAATGCAACAGTGCATTAGAGGCTTTGGCCCTGCACTTCCTATCTGCACTGGGGCATCCATGTCAGCAAAGGTGACTGACAGCCATGAAATGCCGCTGGGTTTTGCACTAGTTACATCTCTTCTCTGAGTTATTATTTTTCTCTAAAACCATTAGACTCATACACAAGCTTTCTCTACCAGCAGCTTTGTGTTGTTTTCATTGGCACACAGGAATACTTCTTCCCAGGAGGACAAAAAGCAAAAAGTAGCTCCATATTAATGTTCCACCAGCTTAGAGATCATAGCGGAAGGGAAGGAACCCCTCCCAGAGACAGCTACCAAAGCTGTTTGGGGCTTCATCTCACTGGTTAAGAATCATATGTTTTGGCATGAGTGGTATTATAAAAATACTCAAGCTCCTTCCCTGGGATTTAAATCTCTGATGGAGACACACACCAATTCAGGAGATGACTGTGGCAGGGTCATTTGTGACAACAGCCACATGGAGACTACCCCTTTGTTCCTGGAATAGCCAAAGGTTCCTGTCCTCTTCTGACATCCCTATTCAACTAAACTAAGAGAAAACAGCTAATTTGAGATGCAGGCAGCCTTCCTCCTCAGCACAAGGGATTGCAAAAATCTAAGCTGCAAGACTGAATCGAGAGTCAGATCTGCTCCGTTTCCTCAGAGGCACTGACAATCTGCTTAGATCTCATGGCTTTTACCTGGGACTTGAGAAGTGTAACTAGGAATAGTTTCCAGGGCTGGATTTAAATCTCTACTAAATTCAAACCAATAGTCATATCATTAAAATTATGTAATTATTTAAATTTTGGAAAGGAAGCCCCAGAATGGTCAATTTAAATATTTACTTATAGTATAATTAAAGCAATGATGTTAATGTCACAACAGCTAAAGCAAAAGAGGCCATAAATTTGAGAGAGAGAGAGAGAGAGAGAGAGAGAGAGAGAGAGAGAGCGCAAGGGGGAGGTTTGGAGAGAGGAAAGGGAAGAGGAAAAGATGTAACTTAATTTTCCTTAAAAACAATGATGTGGATCTCTAAACTATATAAAGAACGCAAGAAACTAGAGATCAAAAAAAACTAAAAATTCAATATTTTTTTTAAAAAATAGCGGACAGAGCTAAATAGACAATTCTCAACAGAAAAATCTCAAATGCCCAAAAGACACTTAAAGAATTGCTCAACATCCTTAGTCATCAGGGAAATGTAAATCAAAATAACTTTGAAATGCCATTTTATACCTGTCAGAATGGCTAAGATAAAAAATACTGATGATTACCTATACTGGAGGGGATGTGGAACAAGGGGAACACTCCTTCATTGCTGGTGGGAATGTAAACATATACAGCCACTTTGAAAATCAGTATGGTGGTTTTTCAGAAAACTGGGAATCAATCCACCTTATAATCCAACAATACCACTCTTGGGCATGTACGCAAATGATGCACATTCTTACCATAAGAACATTTGTTCGGGGCTGGAGAGATGGCTCAGGGGTTAAGAGCACTGACTGTTCTTCCAGAGGTCCTGAGTTCAGTTCCCAGCAAAACCACATGGTGGCTCACAACCATCTATGATGAGGTCTGGCGCCCTCTTCTGTAAAACTGTATGCATAATAAATAAATAAATCAAAAAAAAAATTTTTAAAAAAGAACATTTGTTCAACTATGTTCATAGCAGCATTATTCATAATAGCCAAAACTTAGAAACAATCTAGATGCCCCATCAACTGAGAAATGGTTTTTAAAATATGTGATACATTTACACAATGGAGAATTACTCAGCAGAAAAAAAAAATGACATCCTAAAATTTGTAGGGAAATGTATGGAAGTAAGAAAAAAACCATCCTGAGTAAGATAATATAGACCCAGAAAGGCAAACACGGTATGTACTCTTCATAAGTAAATTTTAGCTGTAAAGCAAAGGATGACCAGGGTACAATCCACAACCACTGAATAGCTAGGTAACAAGGGGGAACCTAAGAGAGACATTTATGAATCCTCCAGGGAAGAGGAAATAGAGAAGATCTCCTGAGTAAATTGGGACGTTAGGGGTAAGGGAGTAAGAGAAGGTGGGAAGACAACTTGAGGGAATGAGATGGTGGAGTTGGGGGAGGGAAAGAGATGGAGAATAATGGAATAAATATCTTGATAGAGAAAGCCATTGTGGGATTAGAGAAATAATCCAGTGCGGGGGAAATGCCCAAGACCCCACAAACAAACAAAACAAAAATCATGACCCCAGCTAAGACTCCAAACAATAGTGGACAGGATGCCTAAACTGACCTCCCTCTATAATCAAATTGATGACCACTCTAATTGTCATTATAGAACCTTCATCCAGCAACTGATGGAAGCAGAGCCAGTGATCCACAGCTAAGCACTGGGTGGAACTCCTAGTCCAGTAGAAGAGAGCAAGAAGAGCATATATGAGCAAAGGGGTCAAGATCATTATAAGGAAACCCACAGAGACAGCTGACTGGAGGTACTGGGAGCTCACGGACTCTGAACTGACAGCTGGGGAGCCTGCATGGGACTGAACTAGGGCCTCTAAATGTGGATGACAATCAAATGTCACGGGCTGTTTGTGGCCTCTGGCAGTGGGGCCAGAATTTATTCCTAGTGCATGATCTGGCTTTTTTGGAGTCCACCCCCTACAGATGAATGCCTTGATCAGCTTTGATACTGGGTGGAGGGGCTTTTTTCTGTCTCAACTTGATATGCCAGACTGTATTGACTCACACCGGAGTCCTTACCCTCTCTGAGTAGTGAATGCGGATGGGGTCGGGTAGGAGAACTTGGGGGTATCTGATAAGAAGGGAGGGAGAGGGAACAGTGTTGGGTATGTAAAAAACACTTTTAAATAAATGAAAGTTAATGGAAAAAACAGTGATGTGAAATAGTGTGATAAGGAGGTGATATGCTGTAACTTCTGCTGTTGTGGAATATTAGTTTAAGATGTGTTACATTCGTTTATGCTGTGGATTATTTGTTTAATGATGCAAAGATGTATTGCATTGGTTTAACTCTGTAAAGCTGTGTTGGTTTACCTGTCTAAAACACCTGGTTGGTCTAATGAAGAGCTGAGTAGCCAATAGCAAGGAAGGAGAAAGGATAGGTGGGGCTGGTGGGCAAAGAATAAATAGGAGGAGAAATCTGGCCTGGAGAGAAGAGAGGGGAAGGAGAAGGGGAAGGATATATAACACACATTTTGAAGTGATCAAGTATGTATTTAAGGAATTCATGCATACTTTCTGTTATTTTGCATCCAGACAACACGTGTCAGTGCTTCCAGATTTCTGGGTTCCGGGTAACTAAGATGGAAGCTAAGCCTGAATTATGTTTGCTCTTGTGAATGTGCAGCCAAAACCACTCTTTAAGAAAGCCGTTGTGATAGGGAAAAGATAGCCCTGAATTTGGGAGGCTAACTCATTTCTCATTTCAGTGTGATAATGGGACACAGTTACGAGGCTCAAGTCAACATAACCAGTTCTCTTGCTCAGAAAATACTAGATGGTTCTACATCTATAAAATAGTCTCCACTGTGCTTCTTTCCAGGTTATTCAAGCACACCAAACACACAGTACAAATGGATGTTTGTACGGAGTTAGACATCACAGTATGCCCACAGCTAGCCTTCAGGCTGTAACATCTTCCCTAAATGTTCTAGGAAAATGAAACCAAGTCTTTTATCTTTTCGTGACCTCTTGTCTTTCACAGCCAAGTCTTGAACTGCTTCATATGTGACATGTGACTTCCATCATCTCTGGTAAAATTTTTATCATTTGTTATCCCTCATATAAAGTGGGAATCCATAGTTTATTTTAAATGTAGTTCTATATATTTCAGTAATGGTGTGAAAGTGGATAAATTAGGGGATAAACACAGTAGAATGACATTATACATAATGCTCACCAAGCTTTTACATGTCTAAGCGAGGCCAAACATTCAAAACTAAGTTAAGCATTTCCTTTACTGGTCTATGTGGGAAGGAATAACTAACTTGGACAGTGGTGGTAGGGGATGGAAGACAAAATTGAGAAGCATGTACAAGTAGGACTGATGAACTTTTTAGAAGAGTTGTGCACTATTGGATAATCAGACCTGCTAGACTCCAACATTGTTTCTACCACACTTTCAGCCTGTAAGTCAAAGTGAATCGAATAACTTAGCTAAGATTCAGTGTTCTCACCTCTTAAGTGGAGGTAACAGTGGAGTTCTACCATGTTGCTAGTGATGGAAATTAAGCTAATAGAATAAGGGAGATTTAAAGCAATTTCTTTGCTGTGGTGCTGCATCCAAGAAGGTTTGGGTAAAAAGAAATCTCTCAGGGGTGACTTGGTGGATGGTGTTACAAACACTTGCGGTAGAAAAAAGAGAAGGAACTGATTTGGGAGGAAAATATCTGATGTTAGCTTTATATTCAGGGGCTTGGTTTCTTTGGGTTGCATTTCTGGTAATGATGCTAGGTAGACAGCTGTCTCTACATACCTGGGACTCAGGTGGCTTTTGAGTAGTAAATGCAGATCTGGAGATTGTCAGTGTTCCTATGTCAGTACCACTGGAATCTATAGATGATGAGATGATAATTTATGGGAAATATTTACTTAAAGAAGACCTATAATCCCAGCATTCGCAAGGCTGAAAGTTCAAGGACCCTGAAGAGACACCGTGAATTATGGGCTAGCTTGGTCTACTTAGTGAGAGCTGACCCAAATAGGGAGGAGGAGGAGAAGAAAAGGTGATGAAAAGGAGTAGTTATGAGACAGAGTAAAAAGAGAGGTCCAGGCAGCTCAACAATTACGCGTGGATAGAAAAGGCTGATGGAAAAACCAAGGTAGGGTTGGAAGATAGTGGTTCCTTTGCTTGTGTTACATTTGAGACAGCTGATAACTCTTAGCTCACTTAGATTATACTTCTAGGTGAGGAGACAAAACTTCAAGTAGCAGTGGCTGATGTAATGAAAGGTTCCTCTTTAGAGAAAGTTCCGTAGGTCAGCTAAATTACCCTTCATTTATCTGAGTCCCAATTTCTGCTTTCCTTTTGTGCTTGCTTCTGAATTGGTATGTTTTCAATGTGGGATATAAACATGGAAACACAAGACTGTCAAGTGCACCTTTGTTGAGCAACTAACACAAATTCCACTTGACACCTCTGAGAGACTAATGCCACTATTTGCACTATAATTATTAAAGATTTTGCTCCTGCAGTTTCTCTACAATAATGATCTGTTTGTGTACAGTGTGGAGAATGAGCCTATAAGAAAAGAATCCAGACTGAACCATGTTAAAGGAAGCTATGGCTTTTAGAATATTGAAGCTGTATGTTGCTGAGGATTTCTAGGTGTTAGAAAAAAAAATCCTGAATCTCAGATATCTAATTTTTATTTAAATTCTTTAAATTTAAAGTCATAAACATATTTAAAAGACTATAGTCCTTTCATAGCATTGTAGATTTCAGGATATAGATTCTATGTATCTTAAAATTTATTTTAGTAATTTTTGTTTTATAAAAATATTGTTTGTATTAGTGATAATTTAGAAAAATATATTTTTCTAAAGAAAATATTTATTTAGGTGTGTGATTGTGTGTTGTATGTGGGGTATGTATACTTATCAAAGTTGGGATGTGCAAATGTGTGTGCAGGAGATGGCCACATGTATGCAGATGTGTGTAGAGGCCAGAAGTCAACATTGGATTTTTTTTTTTCAATTGCTTTTCACCTTCATTTCCTGAGACAGGGTCTTTCACTTGTTCTTGTTTTACTTTTTGAGTGAGAAAAAAAATCATGAGACAAGATAATTTATGGGAACAAATTTTAGAAAAAGAATTCCTTTTGCAATATAAGATATTCCTTTCCCTTTGTGATAGCGAACCTGGAGCTCATCTATTCAGGTGGGCTATGTGGCCAGATCTTTATTTCTGTACCTCAGCTCCTTTACTCTTTGGATACCTGAGCTTTAACATAGGTTCTGGGGATTTGAACTCAAGACTTCATGCTTGTACAACAGGTACTTTACCAACTGAGCCATCTCACTAGACCCCAAAGTAGTTGTTTAATAATATTATAATCAAATCATAGGCTAAAAAATCCATTCATATGTTCACACATGAAAGGAGAAAACTGTTAAGAATTAAATGTTTACTTATAGCTCAATGTTAGAAGTAGGCAAAGGGAGAAAAATATAATTTTCTTCACAGGAAGTAATAAACTTGTTACATTCCCTTAGTATATAAAGATATAATTGGCTCATTGGCCATACTGAAATTTAATGCTTTAAAAATTATTAAGACAAATTTTTTAAGCAAATCATATAAATGAAAGGTTATCTGTATGCAAAGGAAACAAAAAGTTGTTAAAAAATTACACATCAATACATAGATTTGACCAAGTTCTCTTCCTAGGAGCTTTGTCCACATCTAATCTGTCAGTTCCAGAACCTACTCACCTTATTAGCTATTTATTGGTGTCTCTTTTACAGAATTCAGCCCAATATTCTTTAAATGAAGATCTTTTCAGAAGTTGTTGGTTACACCTTAGGTGAATTGAAATACTTCTCCTTGAATTCACAACAACAGTAGAAGAGACAGGTAGAAAGAGCACACACTGCAGAAGCTGATAATGATCTTGGCTAGAAGAAGCTCCTCACAGCATCAAGTAGCAAGTGTAATGTCAGTAATGCTGTACTCAATACTGTTGTCAGCAAAAGGGACCTAATAAACTATTTATTTTGATTTTGGTTAAGTTTGAAAAGTAGCCTTGTTGGGGCATACCCAGTAAACTTTTGCATATTTATTAGGCAAAACATTTCATTTTACTCAGTTCTAAAGAAAATTCAAAGCAAGTGTCTACCTTATGATGCCAGCTGAGAAGCCTCATAGGTGAACGGCCATCAATTTTTGAATGCTCTGGTGTCTCCTCCATCATAGTACAGTCACCTACAATGGGAAAGTAGGGGAATAGTATGACACAGTGCAGGACACCAGTACTGGTTCCCGAGGCTCTTCAGTGGCTTCGGCACAGTTCCGAGTCCATGCACAGCGTTCACTGCCTTTTTCTGTAGTCATTCGCTATCAGCACATCCAATCAGAGGACCAGTTCAGACCTATGGCCCTTTTTATTCACAACATGCTGGGTGAGAACTCAACCTTGTCAAATGAAAGCCTAGGCTGCTTATAAATAAAGCAAGCCAGCTTCTTTTGTTTGTTCCAGGGTCTGAAAAACTTTTGAGCAGAGCTGTGAGCTCCCATTCTCCACTAGAAAACCACTTCAGCCTGGACTTCTCTGTGCTGAGTGGGAAATAGGAGCAAGATGTCTGCCTGAGAGCCTTCTCCTGGCGTCAGGGTGAGAGGCCCTCTCTGTCACTGCCTCTCTCAGCGGTCCTCAACCTCAATGCCTCTTCTCCTCTTCTCTATCTCTTTCTTGCTTGTTTGTTTTTGGGCAGGGTATTGCTTACTCTAATCATTTGTCAAAGACATTTTCTTAATTCAACATTTCTATCAAAATGATTATTCAGTAAGTTTTACTATCTTAAGTACATTTCAAATATCAATATAAATTGTATATACAATTATAATCTATTTAATAATTATTTGCAATTCTGCTATCAATTGGGACCCACTTTACCCATAAATGCACACATTGTAACTGGAAATTATGTGTACTATGATAACTGTTAAATTTATAAAGCAGGTCCGATGCAATGTTCTTGGCTACTACTTCTGAGTTAGGCATTTTAAAGAGCTACCAGAGAAGAAAAAAAAATAAAAAGACATCAAAAGAAAATATTTACCAGTTCCCTTTACTAGGATAATTTGGCTTTAAAAAAGACTTTTCAGGTCCCACTCACTGGTTATTACTCCATAAGGATAGCTGATGAATTGGGTGATAATTCCACCCCAGGGTACAGTCTCATCAACTGTCTCCAGTTTAACGGAATGGAACTGGCTGCGGTCAATAAGGCCAGAGTACACCCTCAAAGTCCTAACTAAAATGCTGTTATTGATTCTGGAGGTGGATCATCTTTCTGCAGTTCAATATCCTTAACTAGTATTCCAGCCTCATATTTGTAGCTAACACATCCTTTCTTGGCTCTTTTCCTTGGGGGTGTGAAGAGAGTTAGTTTACATTATTAGTTTAATAGGCTGTGTTGGTATGATCCTGAAACAATTATGGGTAAAGGGCAATAGCTTATCTGCTTGTTGGAGGTGTGGTCTGGAGTGCGACGATTTCTTCCCTCTAATTCTCTTTCAGAACAATCAACTGCCGCCATGCTGTCTTTCTGTTGAGTTTATGGGGTTCCCTTTCTCTTTTGAACTCTAGTAGCCTTTGTGATCTATGTTATAAATGGAATCCCAGAGGATGAAAACACATTCACTTATTTCTCTATAAACTTATCCCTGAAGCAGGAGATCCCTTGTAATATGTATGATTTTCTTTTGTTTCTTCAGAGAGCCTCGATGTTTTTGTTTTATTTTGTAAAAGTTTCCTCTTTTGGTATGGACAAAAGGCTCTCTGTTCGTCTCCCATGTCACTGCTCACAGTTTGGTGCTGTCCTACACATTCACAGTGGTTAGCTCCCATGGGCCAGTCCCAGCAGGAATGGGAGATGAATGTTACTCAGACTCTTGGCTGAGACATCAGTGGCAGTGTCAGCCTTCTTTTTACTTCTCCATTCTCAGTAGTTAAAACTATACTAACATTGTGATAGGTTTCTGGCCCAGACATTCTGGTCTAGCCTCAAGGTTTGGACCCATAATCCCACAGAATCACACAGACACTTACGTTAGTTTTATGCTGATTGATCTAGGGCCCAGGCATATAACTTGCTAACTCCTTCATCTTAACATGATTCTTGTTCAGCCATGTGGTTGAAACCTTTTCTCAGAGCAGCATTTCAGCTTCTTTCCTCTGCATCTGCTGCCATCTCCTTGTCATATCTGTGGTGTCTCTGCTCTGTTCTGCTCTGAGATGTTCCCAGAGTTTTCTTAGTCTGGTAGCCCCACCCGCACTTCCTGTCTGCCTTTGGCCAAGCAGTGTTTTTATTAAACCAGTTGGCAGGACAATTATTTACAGTGAAACTATATACAATCCCCCTACATACTAACTTCCATACTTCATGTCCTCCCACTTGTATTAACTTTTTCTATGTGTAGTTTTTAATTCCTTTGCTACTCTTTGTCTTTCTTAAAATTCATCTAGAGGTGTGCTAAATACTACATCTTTTACATTGAAATAAATTAAAAATAAATAGTTTTTTTAAAAGAAGAAAACAAATGATGAAAAATATACTCTTAGAGTAAAACTAGTAACTTCCCAAGTCTACGTGTTGTCTACAGTGATTGAATGTCTGCTCAGAAGCATTCTCACAGTGTCTTCCTACACTTGGAGTTGGGAGTTAACTTGGTAGTGTGCGGTTTCTGATCTTCTTGCAAAGACCCAGGATTCTGCAGGATGTTTCATGAAGGGTGACTGAAACCAAGAGGGTTTACACATAGCTTTCTTTATCTCTTATGCCATTAAGATATAACTTTAGAAGGATATCCATCATGTCATATTAAAATTATTATTAAGAGTCATGTCTCCTTACTAGACTACTACTATTTTTATATCTAAGAGCAGCTCATTTATATTACCAGGCTTAAAGTATCTTTTATTTTGCTTTTTATTGTGTGTGTGTTATAAAGAAATGCATTCTTCTTTCTAAAAAAATATACTTTTCCAATTATATTTGTATTAATTTGCTTGGAGTATTATGGAAAACATTTAGCTACATTTTACTGTGGAAAGTATTCACTTCCTCAGTTCCTGCTCATCTCCAGTCATATTTTCCCTTTGCTCATCCTCCTGGCAGAAATGCACCTCACCTCTGTTAGTCAGTGTTTGGGCTCACTTTGTTACAACAATGCAAACTTCTTTAAAAACAATTGAGGATTGCACTTATTGAATTGCATAGTTTTCCTTTTCTTCTTCAGCAGTTTATAATTCCCTCATAATTTGTTCGGAGTCTTTCAGCTTTGTGGGTCGATCTGGACCCGTTTCCACCAGAACAGGAATGCCTCAGGAAAGACTAGCTGTTACTGTGAAGATAAGTCTCAGAAGGTCCTGCTGTTGCTTCTGCACCTGCAGGCAGCGTTCATTCGTTTGTTCCTGCCTTTGCTAGGAGTTCATGGTGAATATTCAATCACACTGTGAAACTGGAGTTTGCATTTGCGTTAATTAAATAAAATTAACCTTGGGTCAGGATACTGAGTTAGCAACTAGTTAACAGGAAGTAATCATAGAGCCTCAGCGGGCATCTGGGAGATATAGAGAGACACAGGAAGTAGTAGGGTGAGGTTCTAAATGGTGTGTGTGTGTGTGTGTGTGTGTGTGTGTGTGTGTGTGTGTGTGTGTGTTTTGTTGTTCTGGCTTTCCTGGAGTGGGAGCACCAGTAAGGAAAAAAGGTTAGTTTTTGGCTGTTTAGCCTCTCTGAGCTCTCGGATCTTTACTGGAGCCTTTAAATATTGAGTTCTATTTATAAATAGAACAATAGAGATTTAGCTAAAGATACATTTAGTGGCAGCGACAGAGCTGGTGCTGTGGAAACAGAATTCCCACCAAGTTGCACCCTGAGTGCCTGGCCTCTCCTAGAAAAGCAGGCTGGTAACTGCAGAGTTGCTCTTGCTGGTTGAAATAGCTGCAGATTAAGGTGCAGTCAAATGAAAACAAGGAATCCCTCTGAGAGAGTCTTCAGGAAGGATGCTGAATAGCAAATTTTTCAAAATAGTTATTTTAAAAGATTTCAGCGTCTTTCATTTTATGTTAACTTGAGTGTTTTGGAATATGTAACTATGTAAAGCTGTGTTACATTTGTTTCTGCTGCCTTTGCTAACAATGTAAAGCTGTGTTACATTTGTTTGTGCTGTGTCTGTATAATTATGTAAAGATTTGTTTCACCTTGCCCACCTAAGGCACCTGATTGGTCTAATAAAGAACTGAACAGCCAATATCTAGGCAGAAAGAGGGATAGGCAGGGCTGGTGGGGGGAGAGCAGAAGGAGTAATCTATATATAGAGAAAGTCGAAAATGAAGGAGAAAGACAGGGATATGTCTGGGGCCAGAAATCTGACAAATTCGCCAGGCACACAGGAGACGGCAGGAAAGTAAGATAAACAGAAAGAAAGGTTTAAAAGCCTCAAGGCAAAAACATAAAGAGAAGCAGACTAAAATAAGAGCTAAGGCCAAGCATTTATAACTAATAAAAAGTCTTCGTGTCATGATTTGGGAGCTGGGTGGTGGCCCAACAGAAAGTCTGCTACACCAGAGTTTATATTACATTTTTAAATTGGACATAACTTTAGAAATTAGAATTTTGTAAGAATTCTGTTTTTTCAGTTTTCAGAGTGAACATTGAGAAACTCTTATTCATTCAATCATTATTTCTTGCTTGAAAACATTCACAGATGTGTACATTATACAGTGACCCCCATTCACCCCATCTCTCTTAGCCCTCCAACTCCCACTGACACCCCTTGCTTTAACCAGTGCCCCTCCGCCTTCCACATGTACATCTGTTTCCTTGTGCCACTGTTGATTGCCAAGATCTTCTCTCACCAAAAAGACAGCGTTTCCAATTCCTCCCAGCTTCCGGTTCTTAAGCTCCTCCCACTGCGGGCCCCCCCCCCCCCCCCCCCCCCCCCCCCCCCCCCCGCTTGGGAAATATTTAAATGCTCCTCTCTGTCCCCATTGCTCAGGATTTTTGACTGTCCTTTGTGTTGTCAGATACTAACCATTGTTCTGGGAGTTTGAAAGATTTGTTAAAACAGGGCGTGGTGGCATGTGCCTTTAATTCCAGCACTTTGGAGGCAGAGACAGGTAGATTTCTGTGAGTTCGAGGCCAGTATGGTCAGAGTGAGTTCCAGGACAGCCAGGCTTACACAGAACTGCCCTATCTTGAAAACAACAACGAAACAAAAGCAAACAAACAAAGATTCTTTAAATATACAGTTCTTGATTCAATAAAGTTTTTATTCATTTTAAAAGTTAAAATATATTAAAAATTGATTTTAATTTTTCCTATCATTTTATCATCTGTTTTTTTGGAACTCCCACTGGGGCATGCTGGGCTTACCAGTGCCTTATTTGTATGACTGTCTTTCTTCTTTCTGTGATTTTTCCTTAATTTTGTTCTCAAATTATATTGGTAGTGTGAAAACTGTTTCATTTTTGATTTCATAAAATTCTTTTTTCTTCCTTAAATGTCTACTTTAGGGATGTCTGTATTCTCATTTTATAAATGAAATACTTTATCTCTAAAAGTTTGCTTATAAAGTTTAATAAATTTATTCTCTTTTCTTTACTGTAAGGTCTCTTATTCCTTAGCCATGTCCTACTATTGCTTGGCTCTGTGGTTCACTCTCTGATATTCCAGACTAACCTTATTAAATATATATCACCACGTGCTACATATGAAAATTAAAATTGTTCCATTTCAACAAGTTTTTCTAATTTGCTGATAACCTTGACTACTTCTCTGGTGCTGGAATCAGCTCAGTCCATGAATATTTGCCTGCCATGTGATAAGGGAAGGACTTCATCTCCAACATTAAAATCAAAATAAAACAATAAAAATGTTTATGATGATAAAAATCTTTTTTTGCAACTATATGAGTAGACACAGTCAGCTTGCCGACTCCTCTATAGGTTGCAAGATCAATGAGATGTGTTGCTATGCTTCCCTCCATAGAAAGGGCTAGTGCATCACTTTTTCTTAGAGGGAAAATTTTCATTTTTGAGAGCTTCTGAGGTTGCTGTCTGTCTGATGCGCCACTTTTACTAATCTGTTTGTTTTTTTGCATTCTTTCTTCTCGGTGCAGACATGGTACCTTCAATGCTGCATTTCTACCTGAGAGAAAACTCAGCTCATCAATCATTCAGAGCACAGAGAAAGGCCAAGAGCACAGCCTTCAAGGTTTGGGATTCTATTGTCTTACAGCATTTAATGAAATGCCCATTTCTTCCAGCCATGTCTGAAGCCACTGTCACAAGAAAATGTCACCCTTTACTGGATGCTCGGGGATTTTGCGATCTGAGATTTTGCCAGGTCAAGAGTGTGTCTGGCAAAGGTAAAATGGAGGATGTATGCTTCAAGTCTGTTCCCGGAACTTGTGTTGTGAGTCATCAAATATTCTCTTTTGGTTGTACAGTGATTAGCCCAAAAGATTTGTTGACCAACAATTTGAAGTATTTTTGATATTTCTGGCAAGGACAGGTAAATTCTCATAATTGGAAGGCCTGGGTCAGTGCTTGTGCAACATTTGATGTCTTGTGGGACTGAAGAGTGTGGACTGGAGTTAGGTTTTGTCCTGTATGGTCTGTCACTTGGCCATGGTCTGAACTGTTCAGAGAGAAAAAGAGAAAGTGATGAGACATGGACACAGTCCAATAAATAGTTAGAAATATGTTTTGTCAAGTAAATCCTTGGGCTTCTTTCTTTGTCTTTCTGAGAAGCTTTGTTTCCAGATCTGAGAGTTAAGAACCTGCTCTACCAGGGCATTGTGACAGAACTTACAATGTCCTTCCTGTTTTCAGTGGAAATCCCTCCCTCCCTCCCTCCC
>PVIH01009087.1:0-61774 GCA_004025045.1 Sigmodon hispidus | reverse complement strand
GTGTTATTTTTTAAAAAGATTTATTTATTTATTATGTATACAGGATGCAGAAGAGGGCACCAGATGTCATCATAGATGGTTGTGGGCTACCATGTGGTTGCTGAGAATTGGATTCAGGACCTCCGGAAGAACAGTCGGTGCTCTTAATCTCTGAGCCATCTCTCCAGACCCTAAGTTTGTTTTAGAACAGAGTTTCTCTTTGTAGCCCTGGCTGTCCTGGACCTTGCTCTGTAGACCAGGCTGATCTTGAACTGACAGAGATCCACCAGTCTCTGCTCCTGAGAGCTGGAATTAATGGTGTGTTTCACCACTGCCTGGCAGGAAAGATTTTATTTTTAAATGGATTTTTTTCCCCAGGAAATCTGGATGAATCAAGTAGGTTTTTTTTTCCTTTTCCTTGAAATATTTCCTAATTTCAAATGAAAATACACAGTGACATTCCTGCTGCTTAGTGGTTTCAGCCAAACTGATTTTTGTGGAGCAGTACAATATATCTGAAGCAAATTTAACAATAAAAAATAAAAAAAATCCTTAATTCTGATACATATTTTGGGTTGAAACTCTAGTTGCTACCATGCTTGCCCTGGTGGCCTTGCAACAGTTTGCCAAGGCCTTGCCACTGCTTCAAGTCTTTGATATTCAGTTTTCCTGGTGGTCTTAGACAGTTTGCTGAGGTCTATCTGCTGCTAAAGTCTTTGGTATTTGTTTTTCTCATAGTTTCTGTGTGGATTCAGAAACCACTTCTTCATTTGTATTTAAATTATTTCTTGCACGTGAATATATGTGGTGTGTGTGTGACTATATGTGTTCGTATTTTTATGTGTGTGGGTATAGGTGTGCATGCGTATCTGTAAAAATTTGTGTGAGATCAGAAGTTGACTGGAGTGTTTTTGTTAGTTGCTTTTCACCTTATATACAGAGACAGGCTCTCTTCCTTAAAGCCAGAATATGTATTTGGCTAGGCTCCTGCGCTCACTTCTCCTGAAGATCCCCTCTCTCTGCCTCATTACTGCTGGGATTATAGGCCAGCTGCTATACTTGCCTAGTATTTGCTTTGGTGCGAGATATCTAAGTCTGGAGTCTACCCCCCATCTCTCTGTCTCTGTCTGTCCGTCTACACCCCTCAACTCTCTCTCTCTCTTTCTCTCTCTCTCTCTGTCTGTGTGCATGCACATGAGGCAAGAGAGAAATAATAGATAACTTTCTCGGTTATCTCGGTTTCTCGGTTGTTTTCCTTGTTATTTTCTAATGGAACCTGGAGCTCATAGCTTTGGTTAGACTAGCTGACCAGTAAGCCCCACAGGTCTACCTGACTCTCTGTCTATCCTTCATCTCTGGAGTAACAGCACTTGGCACTATGGGAAGTGGAGGTCAAATTCATGCCCTGATGTTTGCATGGCAAGTGCTTTATTACCCCAAGAGTTAATTTCTCCGTTCATATTTTTATGAGACAGTTTTTAAAACCCTCCACTGAATCACAAGACTCATGTTGAAAGAAGAAAGAATTGGGTGACATTTGCATTGGTGAGGCAGAGGTGTTGATTGTACACGAAAATAGCAGGATTGATCAATTCGATGAGGTCAAACTCTTGAAAATCCTTGAAAATTCACATCAGAGAAGATAATATGCAATAGAAATTTTCCAATTAAATAAAACAAGGTTAGTCAGATGAAAGTAATTCCATAGCTTGTGGGAAATGACTGTAGTAGCACGGTTGTCTTGGGCTGAAGACCCCTTAAAGTAACCACACAGTGCATGCTGCCTTCTGGCTACATACCTTCTCTACAGCATCATTACATTTTATCTTGAGGAAATTCTTTTCAAATAGCTTTTGCTGTTGCATACTTGGCCTGTATTTCCCTGCTCCACTTTTCCAATTGGTTTTGACAGCCTGGCTCTGTGGGACAACTCTGGGCAGCCATCAAGTCAGAGCAGACATCTCTTTCTATGATAACCAATTCTGAATTGAGACAAAAACAAACCCTTCAATATCCTGATGGATTAGTGTTTCTTGGAGATAGTTTCTCTCTATAATTGATTATTTGAGGCAGCCTGACCATATGTGCTGGGGACAGCATGTCTGTTGCCATAACAAGCTAATTGAGCAATTTGACTGACACCACTTCTGTGTCTTGTAGCTCGGTGGATGTCAGGCATGACTGCCAGGCTCAAGTGCCCCTAAGCACAGTACGTCAGGGAGCTTGGAGACTTGTCCAATTCCCTTCACCTGTGACCCACTTTATGGACTTTAGACATGTGTCAATTTGATCTCAGAAGGGACAGCTCACTTCATACCCTGTCCCACAGGCTAAGAGAGTAGGCCATCCATTATCCTATCTCTTTTATTCTTAGGTTAATGACTACATTAAATATTAAGCGGGTTTCCGTCTCTAGAGTGCCCATGTAAGTGATTTTACATTAGCTCATCCACTTTTGGCACTGTCTTTTCTTTGATTTCTGATAAAGCATGTTGCTTCTATGTAACATAACTCAGAGGAAATCATGATTGATTTGACAACCATTAATGTGATGCTTAATATTAACCTTCATCTTTAGATATGGAGAAGCAGAGTAAAGGATGAGGAGAGGAGAGAGTCAGAGAGAAATGTGCCTTTGCTTTTTTATGGTGATGGCACGGGATGGTCTCATTAGCATACTGCACATTTTAAACTTCCCTCCCTTTTTCCTTTGAGCCCTTTGCGAGATTCCTCAGGCATCGGTCTGACTCTTTCATACTGCAGCTTCACAGAGATTTGCAGAGAGGGAAACAGTTGGGGGAAAAGTATATAGAGAATGAGATCTATGAGGTTTGCTGTGGTATTTCAAAAGGTACGGGGTTTCACTTCATCCGGCTCTATTACACATTTAAGGAGAAATGTAATGTCGTGGATGCTTGAAGGAGAGCAGAATGACGATGTAATCTCTACAAGCTGAGATTATTAGCAGAGTAGTTAGGTGAACTTCCACTGAAAGGAAGAGCATGGATGGAGGTGGTAAGGCTGGAAGTGACCTGCAGCAGGGATGTTTGTAGTAGTGGTTTGCAGAGCTTTACTCAAGAAAAGAAAGGCTCTCCAAGGCATTTCCTTCCAAAACTTACCTCTCTACCCCGCCCAGTGCTGGTGATCAAACCCAGGACCTTGTGCATTCCAGGTCAGCACTCTAGCACCAAGCTTACACAGAAAAGCTAAAATGCATCTGTAGAGAAAGTCAGCCTGCTACTCCAGGAGTGGAGGTTCCCTCTTCCAATTTATTCCCAGCACCCCCTCCTTGTCTTGCTCTGTGTTATACAGATTATAACTGAAATTCTGGGAATGGACCTAACTACCAGGAGCCCAAGGCTAGTACTGCTATGTTCCAGCCCCAAGATGGGATAGTGACTATCCTCCTTAGCAAGGTACCAAAAACCCAGAAAGAGAAGCAGGGGGCATACTCACTCATTAGTGGACTTTAAACAAAAAGCAAAGCATACCCAAGCTGCAAACCACAACCACTGAACAGCTTGGGATCTGAAGTACCTTGGACTGGCACCTTGGAGCCCATTCCCTCCAGAGATACACCTGACCCAGTCTTGATGTTGAGGTGAGGAAAGCAGATCTACCTGGAGTGGATGTTGAACTAAGCCACTTTGGGACCTTGGGACCACCTGCCCTTGCTGGGGAGGAGATAAGGAGATGGGGAGAAGAGAGAGTGACTAGGAGGGGCGGGAGGGGGAAGGGAGTTTGAACAAGGGGATACATGGATAAAAAATATGACTTTATTCAATAAAATAAAAATGACAAAAAAGGAATTTCCTGAAATTATTATGATTTATGTAGAAAGCATGAAACATTTTCTTCTCCCTGTCCTTCCTTAGCCAGTGGGACACAAGGACCAGTGCCATGTGATGAGGACACCTGTATTGAGGTACTTCTCAAAGTCAGTGATACTGAGAGTAAGATGGGGAAACAACCATAGTAGGAAGAGATGTGATGAGACATCTGACCACACACATAATTTAATCGAACTTAACAAACAGATTAATGATGTGAGCACTTTTCTTATCCCTATTCCAGAAACAAACCAAATAAGAGGGAAGCTAAGTAAATTGTGATTATTAGCCAGTAAGTGGAGGAGAAGGCTTTGATTTAGGACGTATGGTTCTGTAAAACTGATCATCTTGGTCACTGTGCTCCTTTGTCAGTCTGAGGAAGACAATGATGACCTGGTGGTGATGAGGAGGAGGGTGCTGTTTACTCTTTATTAAGAATCTAGAGAATGTCTATGCTCTAAGGATCCTTAATTTAATTATAGTTAACTCTTTGAGGCCACTCAATAACCTGTCTTGCAGATGAAGAAACTTAGACACACGGAGGAGAGGTAGCCTAGTTGTAGAGCCGGTAAGCAGAAGAACGAGATTTGAATGTAAGTGCACTATGGTATTGTGTGTATGTGATTTACCTATTCACGGTTTCATCTCAGCTGGTCCCATCCAATATCAGGCACTACCCTAGGCTTGACAGTATAAGAAGGGCAAGTGAGGAACTTGCCATTTAATACAGACCTTACAAATAAGTGAATAAATGACACTGGCTACATGTGACAGCATTGTAGCAGAAGTCCACTTGAGGAGTGGATATAGAGGAAGAGTGGGCAGGTTTTCTTTTTTGGAATGGGAACTACTCCATAAATGAGAGTTCTGTAAGATAATTGAGTCGTGAGTGAGGTTTGCCTTGCAGAGGTTGTGCAGGGCCCATAAAAATGTGTTAATAAAGGAAGGAGAAATTGGAAGGATCATTGTGTGAAGCACAGAAGTCTGGCAATGCTGGGCAAGGAGGCTGTAAGAGTAGACACTCTCCAATACCTACTTGGGAGATGCCTATGTGGGCAAGAGAGCTTGCTGTGCAGATACAGAGATCTGAGTTCAAATCCCAGCACTTATAAAACAACAAAACAAAAACAAAAATCCCAAACCAAACAACAACTGGAAAAACAAGTAGAAACAAAAACCCAGGTGAGGCTGCCTGTGCCTATAACTCTGGTACAGTGTAAAGCAGAGAAATATGGATTGCTGGGGTGTGTAGACTACCAGCTTAGTTCTAGACTCAGTGAGAGACCCAGTCTTCAAGGAATAAGATGGAAAATGATGCGTTAGGTTGCTCAGCTTCTTCATCTGGCTTCTACCTGTCTGCATATAAACCACACACACATAAACCACACATGTACTCAAAGGCAATAAATAAAAACAAAAAATAACAGACAGATCTAGGTTAAGAAAGGTCTCATATGACATTCCTGCCAGAGGCTAGAGAGGTGGCTCAGAGGTTAAGATTGCTTGCTGCTTTTCCAGAGGACCTGAGTTCAGTTCCTAGCACCCATGTTGCCCAGTTCAAAATTGACTGTAACTGCAGCTCCAACGGGTTTAATATCCTCTTCTAGCCTTAGCAGGTACATGTACATGCACATAAATAATAAAAAAAGTAAATAAATAAAAATACATCTTTAAAGTCCCACAGGCTCAGTGGTTTGTATCTGTGGTCTCAGCATTTGGGAGACTGGAATAGTCTTGATGCTCAGGAGTCTAGCCTGAATTATAGTGAATGATACTCTCTATGAAAATGAAGAAATAAGAGTCATTAAAATGTTCTTGAGGGTATTTTTGTTTTGATTCTATGTTTGGGTCTTCAGTCAGTTATCAAATGGCATTTTCTTGTGTCTCTGGGTATACTGCATTATCAGTGACATCAAAAAGGTCTTTCTCCGATGGTGCTTCCTTATAGCTGCTTTGTGAGTTATGAATGCAAAACTTCAGAACTCAGTCTAACTGGCACTTGAGAGGCTCTGCTGACCTGGATTTCAAGCAGGCCTTGACCTGAGGCAGTAAAAGCCTTCCTGAGGAGATTGCTACATGTGAGCTGCTGAAAAGGCATTCTGGTGTCAGTCCCTGCTTCTCTAGAGTCTAGCTATTTCCCAAATGACTTTCTTTAGTCCTTAGTTTCTGACTGAATATTCAGATCCTACAGACAAAGCAGAAACCTGCAATTTGTGATTGAAATGCATGGTTAGAGCCTTAATTTAAAGATGTCCTGGCTCCTATTGTTAAAATATGCATAACATAAAAGGTAATTAAATTTCCTGGTTGTGCATGTTATGTTTGGCTTGCTATTGATAGAGAAGCTGCCTGAGCAATGTGGCCCCTCCTTTGTCCACTGGACATTTATGAGATTTCTGTGGTTTTTAACATCCTGTGGGAACTTGAAGAAATAGAGTAGTGTGTGTGTCCTCTGTGTTAATGTTTCAGTTTAATGCTGTTGGTTCACTTCAGTAGAACACAGTAATTAAGTGCTATAATTTTCATTTTGCAGGCTGTAATCCTTTTGTTCCTTGGTGTCCAAGAATGATATAATAAATTAAAAGGAAGTATCATTACAACTACATTTAAGAACATCAACAGAACCAGCAAAACAACTATTTGGCTGTCATTCTATAGATTTGAGTCTTATAATCCATAAGCAGTGCTGTGTTCTGTAGATGAAGTGACATATAAATAAACTCAAAGCCTGTGGATTTGAGTTGTGAGTGACAAAACACATACTCTTTCATGACATTGGCAAGATCAATAGAATCTTAGCAGTATTGCCATGGCATTTTAGGATAACAATCAGATTGTAGTAAATGCCTTTGTTGGCAATGAGATATTTTTGAAAGAGCAAATTTTATAAAAATAACCCTTTATTATTCTGCTTGAAGCCATGGCCCAGAGTTGCCAAAAGGACAGAAACTGCTATTGAGTTACAGTCATCTCACAGAGAGTTCACTACAACACTCAGAGACATCGACATTCTCATTTCATAATGGGGAAAGGATGCAAAACAGAGACAATGTAGGATATGCCATGTGGGATTGTGTAATTTTGTGTGTGTGTGTGTGTGTGTGTGTGTGTGTGTGTGTGTGGAGTACCCTTTTGAGTATCTTCTGTTTGTTCACGTCTCTGCTGCTGTGATAAGCACTATGACCAGAAGTAACTTTAGGATGAAAGGGTTTATTTTGTATTACAGGTCTATCATGGGGGAATGCAGGGCAGGCGATCAGAGAAAGGAGCTGAGGCAGAGCTGCTGCAGAGGTCACGGAGGATGCTGCTTACTGACTTACTCTCTGTGACTTGCTCACTCTGCTTTCTTATATACCCAGGACCACCTGCCCAGGGGTTGTATCACCCACAGTGTCTGGGCTCTCCAACAACAATCATTAATCAAGAGAAAGCCCCACATACTCCCATGGAGACCAGTGTGATGGAGCCGTTTTCTTGATTGAAGCTCCCTGTTACCTAATGGCCCCACTTTGTTTCAAACTGTCAATAACAACAAAACAAAACAAACCAACACACCTCTGTGTCTGGCACAGGGGTAATAGTGCCCAATCACAAGGGGTTATCAAGAGTCAGTTTATTCATTCTTGAAAGCATTTTCCCATGTGAAACAGAGTAGTCAATGAATAGCCACACTTGTTATTTTTATCATTATGGCAAAGCCTATCCCTAATGGGCTGATATAAACAGTAACTAATTTCTTTCTGGACTCGGGAGAACTGCTGAAAAGTTTATGCTACCCCTGAATCTGGACTCTTACTCCTCTTGGTCACCTCACACCAAGCTTAGTATGTGAGTGTTGTATCTCAACTCATTTCCATTCTTTGCTTGCTGTAGAACAATGTGACATCGTAAGCATAGTACTAAGACGATCCTCTGACTTGTGAATGAGAGTTAGCAATTTTAAGGAATTCTGTGAGGAACTTTCTGCCAGCCTCTTTGAGCTGGGTGACCTTTTGTTTTAAACTGATCACATTTAATAAAAACAAGAGGAGAAGGAAATTTAGCAAGTAAAAAGAAAACTTAAATGTGATATTATATCATTAGTTTTTGTTATTAGTTTAATATACAATTTTATAGTTAATATTTTCAAATATGCACTTACTTGAGTTGGGCATATGAGCTTAGCAATTAACTATAAGAATATAAAAGTCCTGTTATTCAAACTTTATTTAGAATTTGAAAAAATGCAAATTGTATCTTAAAACTGTTCTTCAATTCAGAATTCCCTTTGTAGCCTCGTTTTAGGACTTAATTCAGACAAGAGCATAGGAAATCTTCTGTATATTGCCTTTTGAAAGTGAAATAACCAACTTTCCTATTTTATCTCCTTTTCACCATAAGCAATAAATCACAAATCATCACTTTCCTACCTAATGCTTTCTAGCTAAATTACCCTGAAAATGTCCAAGGGGAAGACTCTCAAAGAATGATTTAAAGAGGCGAGTGTATCTGAGTCAAATGTATGTTATAAGACAATTCACAGAACATGTCTTTTGTATATTCTTGAATGCCACTTTGAATGTGTTTTTGTCTCCTCACTGTTCAGTAGTCTTATCTGTGCACCGTCAGGAACGTCTGGTAATTACTATTGACATGCCTGGTCGTATAGCTTACCATTTTCTCTCTGATATAGTAGATATGGGAAGCAAATGGGCTGGAATGATCAAATGTAATGCTTGAAGAAATAACATTTTAGGAAGCAGGGATATATTACATGGTCAAGAGTAGTCACAGGCTGTTTCGTATTTACTATAATCTGTGGTTATGGACTGTCCAGTAACTCACAAAAACTTTTTCTCTAGTAAAAAGATGATGTTATTCTCTTTCCTAAACTGTAAAAACCCACCAAGAGTAAACCAAACTTAAATTAATATACTAGTATACAGGACACTACAGCATCAACATAAGAAAGAGATGGTTATACTTACTGTTTGATTCTACCATGAAATTTAGGCAGGGTGAAAAACAACTAAGTCCTTCACACATTCCCATGTATTTTTTGCACTACTTCCTCAAATGAATTTATTCTCCAGAAGCAGTAATATAGGACACATTCCTTCCTATTTATCTTTGCATATGGTTATAGGATTGTAGAGATGGTGAACATTAATAGCCTGTCATCCTGGTTTAACTCCCATCACAGGATTATAGAAGATGACTTAGAGAGAATTCTCCTCCTTTAAGTGGGCAACAGGACTGTGCATTGGCTCATGTTCATCTCGTCATGTCAGAGTACAATTGCACTGGACAAGGTGAATAGGCAAAGAAGACGCCATTTGTGACTGTTACAGTCAGGGTCATAACTGTACACCAATGGGAGAAACATTGAGTTCAGTCCTACCAAAAACATGTTTTTAAGAGTTTTAAGTACTGCAGAGAGCTAATAAAGACTGTGAGAAGGGAAGAGATGGATGCTTGGTATAGCTTAGTTCTGTTTGCTTTCTACTTTGTGGATGCTGGGAGATTGTGGAGCTACAGCTCAATAATTACTTTTCAATGAAATGACTCAAGGCCATTTGAAACATTTACATTGTAAAACCAGTATATTCTGCGGAAAAACTTTATTTTAAAGGAAACAAATTTACGAGAGTAAATTTTCTTTAAAAGGGAGATAATGAAAGTCAATTTGAAGAAAGACTGCTGAAATTTAAGCCAGCTGAGGTGAAATGTTAAGGCTACCTTGGACAGTTGAGGCTGGTATACAGGAAGATTGCTGTGACATAAATAAACTTTCTCTTCATCTCTCCAGAACTTTTTTGATTTCATAAATAAGATTTTCTAGGTGGAATGACTTTATGCCTTGGATTTATACACATATATGTGCAACATATGTACATATGTATATATTTATATGTATGATATACATGTGAGATATATATATATATGTGTGTGTGTGTGTGAACTTCTCTATTATCCAGATGGAATATTTATGTTTAAGATCTATCTATCTATGTATGTATCTATCTATACATCTACATATATGTGTATATATACACACAAATGTGTATAATGTAAATGTTTTATAGATGTGAAATAAATAGAATAATGTACCCATCTCTACTTCTGCCTTTATTGTTCATGAAGGAGTGTGTCTAGAGTTAGGAACCTCTCTTAGGGGGTGGGCTTTCTGTCCTGTTAAGATAGCATCTCCTGTTAATGGAATTCTAGTTTTATCAACAAATTAGAACTGAAAGTCTTTAATTTCTTCTGCTTTATTTTTACTACTACACTTTAAAAAAGATTATGATTACTAACATTTTCTTCACAGTAACATATTTAGCACTTATTTTTATTGATCAGAATATTTAATTGTAAAGTAAGAAGTTGTAGCATTAGACATTTAAATTTTATTCATCAGATTATTCTTAGTGAAGACAGTAAACTTAGCTCAAGAAATGCCATTTTGTATTCTGGTAGCCATAGAGATAAAATAGAGTTCAGTTCCACATTCTTGGCAGGGGCTTGCCCAGTTCTAGGAGAGAATGAGCTGGACACCTGGATGATCCAGGTAGGGTCCAGGACTAAAAGGAGTCTTCCATTTTAGAGAACTATTCTAAACTAAAGCAGACAGAGCCCTGAGAAAGAGTCCCTCACCCAGTTCCCAGAGACTATTGCTAGAAACTGCTGTTCACAGAGGGGCAGCATGACCTCAGTTCCCACTGCAGAATCCATACCACCCTGACTCTGCTACCTGACCATCAAATGCTACAGTCAAAATACACCACCATCATTCCTGGGCCCAGATTCAAGGAGAAATTCCCCAGATTAGTTGTCAGCACAGAACCTTGCACTAGAGTAACCCCAAATTGTGGTTTTTTTCCTTTAAAAGTGGCTGTTAAGCTCCCCTCAGGAGCCCCTCCTGATCTTGCTATGGCAAGAGCTGGACTGGGTTCCCTGCCATGGCTTGTATTTACATCAATAAACCTTGCTGTTGCATTCTGGACTTCTCTGGTCTTTGGTGGTCTCTTTGGGGATCCGAACTTGGGCACAACACTTAGTAAATATATTCAAGAAAAAAATGGACAAACTACTATGAGCATGAGGAGAAGAAACAGTTAATTATGATTTTGTTTAAAGAGAGAGGTATGAGACAGAGTATTAAGTCTCAAAAAGTCGATCTATGCATTGTGTCCCTGTAGAAAAATGAAGGTATGGTCTCGAGTAAAATGGTGACTGTGGAAGAGTATGACCTTAATAAGATCTGGGATCACCTAGGAGACATGCTTCAGGCACACCTCTAAGGTATAGGTTAGGTCAGCCTGTGGGCATGCCTGTGAGGGATTGTTTTGATTAGGTTACCTAAGGCAGGAGACCCATCCTAAAGAGGGCAGTACCATCCCCTTGGGTTGGTTTCTGGAAGAAATGAAAAGGAAAACTAATTGAGCATCACTCTTCATGGTGACCAGCTGCAGACTCTTCTTCATGACCAGCTGCAGACTCCTCATGGTGACTAGCTGCCTTGGGCATCTGAAGTCAGGACTTCACAGCAATGAACTAAATTTCAAACTATAAGACAAAATGTCCTTCCTCCTTTAAGTTGCTTTTGTCAGGGTATTTTTATCACAGTGCAACCAAGGCAGGAGAGTGTGTTGCACAAACAGTTCAGCAGAAAGAGAGACACTTGATTTGCACTCAGGTTTGTGGGCAGGGATGGGCAGGCAGGAGCTGGAACCACAGTTTTATTTCCATTTAAAAGGACTATGACGTGTTGATGCAGTTGTCACTGTTATTTACTCTCTGCTGAGTTGAACAAAGCACATTAATTTACAAACTATCCTTCACAAAATGACATAGAGGACTGGAGAAATTCCCCTAAGAGGCTGTGTCGTACATAACCAGCATTGCTACCTATGCCACTACCCTATAACTCTACCTGACATTAAAATAATTGCCTTTTCTCTTTCTAAAGGCACCATTGTACATCGTTTCATTGTGAAATTACACTGTTATCTCTCATGTATATATCTGAAGGTGCTGTCTCATTTGACATATGCACAATGACACTTTTACTGGCTTAGCTTCTCTACATTGTTTCCTCTACCTCATTCCTGCACACAAATGTCATGACCCAAAGGAGTATTTACAAGATCATTGCTATGGTAATGCTTGTCATATTTCTAGTATTACTTCCCACCCCCAATGCTTAGCAAACAGATTATGAGATCTGCCAGAGAATCCCTTGGCATTCACCTAATATCTTACACAATAATTTTGGTAGGAATCAAGGGGAGCTTTACTCAAGTCCAGATTAATTTCTAAGTGTGCGCTTGAACAGAACTTTTTGTTGTTGCTTTGGATAAAAGTACTTCAAAGGCAGGAGGTACATCAATGGATTCATCAGTATGTTGTTAAATTATTTCTCATTAGTCTGTTTGGAATAAAGCTCAACAAACTGGTTTATATCCCTACCATTCATAACTTGTAGCACATCTTTTCTAGATTGTTTTTCTTCCCATAACTATTTACTTTTCAAGTAAAATATATAATATTGGATTACCTTCAATGTGTTATTTTAGATTGTATATTGAAGGTGAAAGGATGCAACACAGGACCACAAGGAATTAGAGCTTGGTCACTAAGACTGCATCCCCCATGGACAGACCTGAATTAGCTGGCTGCAGTCATTTGAATACATAGACTTGGAGAAGAGATGTCTGCAACAGTCATGTGCATACCATTTTAAAGAATAGCATTAGTCTTTCTACATGTTGGTTTACGTTCAGAAAATAATTGTAATGATAATTATCTGACCTTGAGAGAAACTATATGAACCAACATTATGAAATCTGTTCTTAAATCTTAAATTCTGCACAGACAAACACATCAAAAAACAATACAGCATTTCTGCCACCTGCTTAGTGGCTTGGTGATTTGAAGCACTGTCTAGCTGGTCAGTGGTTGTCATTTCTACAGTATCTTATGCTATGATGTCCCCAACCTTACAATAATGCCACGAATATTTGTTGTCCACACATCTTATCTTGAAACCACGGTCTTTTATGATTACATGTCATGTAATGATTCCTAAAAAAAAATTCTCTGTGTGTTCTTCAAATAGCCTGGTACAGACATCCCATGGATTTTGTTGAAATAATTGGCCTACATTATAGTTCTGTTCAACACAGGTAGATTTAGAAAATCAGCAATTGTGAAATCTTTTAACTCTGAATCTCCAAAGGCAAGTGATTATAATATTGTAAGATCACTGGATCTTCAAATATTTAAGATCATATGCATATGAGGTACGCAAATATATTTGTGTTTATGAGGCATGTGCACATGTGCCATAATGTATATATGGAGGTCATAGGATAGGACAAGTGTGAGTATCGGCCCTTGTCTCTCAGCTTGCTTGAGACAAGGTTCTTTGACGTTTCACTTCTGCCTATGCCAGACTAGTGTTTTCTGTCTCTGCCATTCAACTCAACGTAAGCACTGGGATTATAGACATATACTACCACATGAAACTTTACAAGAGTTGGGGGGGGCTTTAACTCAGGTCTTCATATTTATACATCAAGCACTTTACCCAGTGAGGCATCTCAGCTCAAATACTTGTCTTTAACTGGGTGTCAAGAACATCCTGAACCATATCTTCTAGCAACTCCCATATTTTCCTGGAAGAAATAATTGGAAATCAGTGGTTTATTATAGTTCTGATTTTTTCTGATAGTAAATTTTTTTATAACAAAGTATTTGAATTAGTTTTTTATCTCTTATGAAAATACAATTTCACAGGGAAAAAAAAACCCACACACCTTTTTTTAGCTCTAGATGACAAGGGGAAGGGATGAAAGATTGTGAATAATGTACCACCTATAGTAAATGTTTAAATGTTTTCCTTTTGATATTAATTTTGCTTGATGATAAGTTATATGCATACAGAAATGGAAGAATAGTTAGGTAACTATTTTAAGACTCATAGACAATGTTTAAGTAATGTGTTTACTTTTCTTCCTTTAATTTTTAAGGGATAAATATTCTATGATGCTTTTCATCATTTGGACCTTATAAATTACTCTACAGAATTGGATTTATCTAAAAGAAATGTATAGTTTTCTGAATACATACCACCTACTACAGTTAGATCAATATCAGATAAGTAATTTAAATAGAACCAGAACCCCTTGTGAAATAGAAACAGTAATTAAAAGTCTCCCAACCATAAAGGTCCAGAACCAGCTGGTTTTATCACAGAATTCTACTGGACTCTCAAAGAAAAATTAATGGTAACACTTCTTAAATTATTCCATAAAATAGTAACAGAAGGAATGTTGTCAAATTCTTTTAACAAACCCACAGTTAACTTGATACCTAAATAAGATAAACACTTAACAAAGACTAATCCCCCCCGCATGGACAAAGATGCCAAAATTCCCAACATAATACTTCCCAACCAAATATAAGAACATATAAAAATATGACCATGATCAAATATGCGTTATTCCAGAGATGCAGAGATGGTTCAACACATGTAAGTCAGTAACTGTAACCTACCATATAAACAGAGTGAAAGACAAAAGTCACATGATCATCTTATTAGATGTAGAAAAGGCCTTTGACAAAATTCAGCATCCTTTTTACATTAGTACTGGGGAAAAGTAGGGATACATGGGATATACTTCAACAAATAAAGGAGATTTTCAGCAAGCCCACAGCAACATCAACCTAAATGGAGAGAAACTTGCAGGTGGCCATATCAGAAGATCAGCAGGTGGCACTTGAGCTTCAGGAGTTCTACACACCAGAATACAGGGCATTGATAGAAGCATCTCAGATAGATAAGGCCCCAAGGACTTTGGTTCCAGAATGTTTCTTGCTATATTGCTGTGCCTTTACATGTTTACTGCTGCCATTTTTCTTCTCTTTTGTCTTCTTTCTTTTGTTCTTTCTTTCTCTCTCTTTCTTTTTTTTTTTTTGCTAAGTGGTATGGTATGAATGGTGTGCGAGGATCCTCACTGTCTTTAATGTGGTGAGATTATCTCATGGAAATATTCCTTTCTACTGGGCATTTTTACCCGTGAATTATTAGGAAGGTAGTTTCTTCTCAAGCTATACTGTGTAACTGAAGTAAAGATTTCATACAATAATACTGGCTTGTACAGGCTATACCCTAGCATCTCACTTCTCTTTAATCTCAAATGCTGAAGACAGATCTTAATTTCACACATCTTATAAAATTTGCTGTTCTAGCAAGATAGTAGGTCATAAGACAAATTGCTATTTCTGATTTTGTAATCAAATCTGCTTACTCTTCTCAATGGCTTGAATTGCTGCAATATATGTCCAAATTAGGACCTGCCTACATTGAAGAGAATACATGTAATCTTGTGGGTTTTGGCTTTATAAACCTTGGGCTGATCTGACCAGCTGCTGCATTTTGGGAGCTCTCTCAGTTGTAGTACTGATGCCAGGGGTATCTGTCTGGTGACAGTATTTAATAAAGCCTCTTCTTACTAAAATTTATTCATCGTCATGATGACTCCAAATTCATAACACAGAAGCCTCCAGTCTAGGAATGGGTTACCTTTAATTGAGTTGTTGGATAAAGGGGCTCTGTGGCTGTAGGGGGAATACAGCCAGCTAGCCTGATAAGACTGTGGTTGCCCTGTTCCAGGTAATGTGCCTAGGCATGTGCACTAGCTGTTTCCTACTGAGCCAGCTCTGAGTCTGCCACTGAGCCTAGTGATTGATGACACATGATTATCAAGATGCTGGAAGCCAATGAGAAAGAAACAACACAGCTAGGGGAGTCTCAGCTGCTAATGGGAAACTGGAGAGCTATATCTGAAATAAAAGAATCTGTAGGTCTGCTATTTGTTTAAAATGAGTCTGTGTCTATGCTATAGACTATGTACCTTTTTACCCCCCATAAGGGGTGCCTAGATAGAATGTCCTAGTTCAGCAACATACAGAAACCCCCCAAACATACCAGGCTATTGCCAAAGCCATTAGTTGCTTTCCATGAACTGATAATAAGATCCTGTTGCTGGACACAATACTTGGACACACTCATTGAAAATGCAGAGCTGGTGCCTACCTTGAGCCTTCACCCTTACTAAGGCTATAAACTTTCTTCTACAATGGTGACCTGGCCTCAAGAGGCAGTAGTCCAGTATTGGCACAATGCTTGTGGGAGTAATTGATCAATATCTGATCATATTTAAGACCCACTCCATTATACAGGTCCCATCCCTGACACTGCTCAGATGATCAAGAACCTGAGATTAGATAAGCCAGGTTACTGGCGAAAACTGAATACTACTGTTCTGCTAAAGGAATGTTGCAACAACAGCAAAACAGTATACTCATATAACAGTAACTTACAGAACTCATAACAGCTCAAACATTATCACAGAAATTTTGTCCTATAGTAGATGGGAATAAATCCAGTGATCCACAGTTGGAAAACATGCTAAGTCCTTAGACCACTAGGCCATAAATGGGATGTCTCTATCAGATTTCCCTTCTTCTACAGCTTGGGAAACCATGTAGAAGAGAAAGAGGAGAGAGAGGCAGAGAAAATGGAGAAGACAAAGAAAACAAGTCTTCTCACTATAGCAGGACCGACACCCGTATGTATCACAGAGATTGAGGCAGCATGGACAGAGCCTGCGCAGATCTGGGTCTGATGGATTTCCAGTCCTGAAATTAGAAGTGGTTACAGGTCCACAAGCTATTTCAAAATTGATAACCATTGGCTAATGAAGAATAAATTTTCTCCAATGGAGTCATACTGGGTATACAAACCACTCTTAAGGCCAGGCCCCAGACCCAAAAGTTTATGACCAATATAAAATGAACTACATGGCATATTTGACTTCTTTTGTTTTATATTTCCTGGTATTATCTCATAATACTTATTTTCTTCTTTTCCCGCTATAGTTTTTTTCTTTTACATTATGATTTCTGATTTTGTGATTTCGGAAATTTCTACATATACTAATGTGTGTGTCTCTATTTTGGCGTGTGTTTCTCTGGCTCTTAGTTTTTCTGTTTGTTTCTTTTTGTCCTATTCAGGTTTGTTTTTATTTTATCATTATCAATTTCTTTATTTTTAAATGACTTTTAAAATGAGAGAGAATAAGAAAAGATATGGATTTGTGTGGGTGTGGGGGATTAGGATGTGGTAGGGAGGTAAAAAGGTAATCAGAATATATTATGTAAGAAATCTATTTTCAATAAAAAGATTGAAAATTAAAAAATATAAAGTAAAAATAAAAAATAAATAAACCTCCCTAACAGAGTACTTATAAGAAGCTTGTGAGGACTCTAGACTGAGTTCTACTGTTATTTTCATATAAGTCTCTCTATTATTCATTTAATATCCATGTTTAAATTTATAATAAAATCTTAACAAACTCAAACTTCATAAAAAATCCCTCAACTAAAATAAGAGTCAATTATCTTTTTGCTAACTTGTTTTCTTCTTTGGTCCAGTTACCAAAAATGGCATATATATGTTTACATAGCAATTGTTCAAGTTTGGGTCTATAGCCAAGTGCTTAACCTCTAGGAATATGTAACCAAGGTCTAGCAAAGTGACATGGTTATTTATGGAATTAGAACCATGTTTATATGTTTTAAAGGATTTTAAAATGTTGTTATGATCCCATGGTTTTCCTAGTCTACTTGTTAGTATGTTTTTTTTTTTTTTTAATAGCTATGAGCATAAATCTCAGAATGACAGGATATGTTGTACTCCTGGATTGCAGCATTGAAAGCCAGGCTTCAAAGGCAGACTTTTGGTATAAGTGCCATGAAAGGAAGCACAGAAACACTGGATCCATGAAACTACTTAGTGGATAGAAGGACAAACATGTATAGGTAAGAGTGATTGAGGCTTTGAATTTTTCTCAGACTCTGTTTGATGACATAAATAGTAGATATTGTTATTTTTTCTGTATATCAGGGAGACTTACAAACAACAAAGGGAACATTATGACCTATATATGGAACAGATTAAAAAAAACTTTTCATGCATACAGGAATGAAACATCTAAGCAAGCAGGTAGAGACATCCATCAGCAGGAAACAGTTTTCAGTACATTTAGTAGCACTGTTCCAAACAAGCCACAATCCCATTAGAATGGAAGGAAGTTCTCCATTGCACATTCAGAGACACACGAGATAAAATAGTGTTTAGATCCCTGAACTCTGTTTAGACTAATTTGAATTTAGGGACAGAGAGAAAGTGCTGTTAGTCTATGAGGGTCACCAGAGGAGAGCCAGCACAGCTCGGGGTGGAGATGAAACTGACTTCCTGATCATTTTACTATCTCCTGAATAGTAATAAAGGATTCCTAGGAACTGATAATAAATTCACAGTTGGAATTACAGTAGCACAGTCTATCTTGAGTCAATTCTTTAGATTTAATGGATGTCAGTTTTCTTATAGACCTGGAATTCTATAAAATGTTTTTGGGTCTTGTCTTTCAGAATCATTGTTTTCTGCTTCTGTTGGGCTGAGTTACAAACCCTTCAATGCTCTCCTCTCTACTTTAAGAAAATCTTGTGTCTCATGAAAATTTTCTTTTTCTATTTTACCACTTTTTGAAGTGTACTTTGTGAAGCTAGTTTGTTTGTTTGTTTTTTATTAGGGGCTATGCAAGGAAGAAAATGCATTAGGTACAGCCAAGGCCTAGAGGTATAAACTACTTCCTTACTGTATGTTGTTTCAGAAATTTTACTTTGCTTGAGTTATTGTGTTTCAGAACATTGGCTGTTTCCAATTCTCATTCTGAGCTCATGGTCTATTTTTTGGAGGACAGCAGTTAATGCCTAGTGTTCTCTAGAATGATCATTTAAAAAGCTTCTGGTTTGAATGCTTTAAAAGTGATTTATGTCCCCTAATAGTTTGTATGAGTTACTTTGAAGACTGAGATTAGTTTTGATCATTTTTTTCTTTCCCCCAAATGAGTGCAAATTTTCTGTTATGTAAGAACTTAATATTTCTTTATTAAATCCATGAAAAGCTTTTAGTAATTTGAAAGTTAGAGAGGTGGGATCTGACAGAGTCTTTGGAGATCAGAAAGTCCAGGATTCTCATGTGAAAGACAGACAGACACACAGATAGACAGAGACAGATTCAGACTCTGACCCACACAGAGAGACAGACATATGTACATGGACACACAGAAGCACACACAAAAAACCCCCAGACATATATAGGCACACAGACACACACAAACACACAGACACACAGAGACATACAAGAGCACACAGACATACAGACACACAAACAGACACAGACACAAACAGATATACACAGACATACACATAGGACATAGACACACACATGCACACATACATTCTTTTACTCACCTACATTTTATGTATAGCCTTGATGATTTGTCTTTATGCCTCCTATATGTTTCAGGCACACTACTAAACTCTAACCCTATAGGATGATGAAGGCCAACTTTTAATCTTTGAATGATGTTTGCACATTTCTGAATGTGTAATCTCTGCCAGAGTTTACTAGTTCAAGATTTCTTTATGTATAATAAATTGTCTTTAGTTTACAGGAGAAGATGTCTTAATCTCCCATTTTTCATAAGGAGTGAGGTATAACACTTAAATATTTCTGAAAAGCCAATTAAGAATATTGTTTAGAGAGTTTTCTGCATCCAGATGTAGTAACTCCTGCTGAGTCCACAGAAATAGTGCCTATGCTCCAAACCCTGTGATTTTGTTTCAGAATGAATTATAAATTTATTTCGACTCCTACTCCCGTTATTGACAGAGTTTGCATGGGTGGAAACAGTCTTTACTTTTAAGCAGAATAACAGATAACTCTGTTCCAGCTTGCCATGCTTAGACACATGTCTAAATAGCTTGGTTACATTTTAGAAGAACTGAGTCCATGTGCCTTTCTGCCAAGGAGAATTGGATGGGAATAAGTTTGTTTTGTAATGATGATGTAATTCATATGTTTGTTCAACACGTATTTGTAAAGCGGTTAATATAACAGACACCACAGAAAAATTCAAGTTATAATACTATAACCTTCAACAGGCCCTTACAGTTTATTAGAAAATAATAGCCACTAAAATATGGTGATGACACTTTACATTGGAAAAGCAATAAGGAAGGATGAGAGGCATGTAGTAAAAATGCAACGACTTTGTCAGAGTATAATTTTATAAGAAGATCATCCACAGGGTAGTTAAAAGTTGGTGCTTTGAATGAGAATGATACCCATGGGCTAATATGTCTGAACAAGTAGTCCCTCATTGGTGGAAACTATTTGGGAAGGATTAGGAAATCATTATGTGTCAAGACTTTTCCTGGAGAGACTCAAAACACATGTCTGCTTCCCTCACATAGGAAGCCTATGGCAGAGTGGAGTAGTGATACCGCCAAACTCAAACTTGATGAACAATGAGTTTTATTGGGGAAAATTACAGGAATATGGGTGAAGCATTACTTACAGTAGCAGAAATGACTCAAAGACAGCTGCATCACTAAATCCTAACCATGGAAGGTGACAGGTAACAAAAGCTGGGAACTGAGAGCATACCACACAGCCTGCAGGGTGCTCAACAATTGCAAAGTGTTCTTTCCCAGTGATTGTCATGGAAGCCTCTTCCAGACAGCCGGCCTGGTCTCAAGAATCTTCATGCAGGTTCACATGTTCACATTGCACGAAGAAGCCCAGGAAATCTGATGAGTTTCAGGGACTTCCTGAAGCTATTTTTAGTTATCTTCCATATTAAGGAGATTCCCTGCAGGATAAAATGTTTCAATCTCAGAGGAAACTTACATAGCAGAGGCATGGTCTTACTGAAAGAGGTAGAGGCTTCCAAAGCTCACATTGTTTTTGCCTCCTACTTGTGATTGAGATGTTCTCAGCTGTTATTGCCACTGCCTTTACTCTACCAACATATACCAAAACCCCCGAAACCATAGACCCAAATAAATACATACTTTGGTCATGATATTTTATCAAAACAATAGATAAGTAACTAAAACAAGTTATTAAATTAAAAATGTGAATTTCCTGAGGGGCTGGGGGAAGTGCCAAGGGTAAGGGATTAGAACAAATGTGGAATGACATCACAAGGAAAGCTGAGGCTGTAGAGGCATGTTGTTAAACTATTTACTAGCCTGCTATATAGGTGAATGATAATACACTTTGGATTGCAAGGTCACATTAAAGGTCTCCAGGTTGGATTGTGAGTGGTATTACTTGCTATCATAAGGAGGAGTCTATAAAAGGAAACAAATGAAAATGATAAATAGCAAATATTGTGACAACACTCAGTAGTGATGATCTTAAGAATATGCCCAGGGCAACAGCAACAACATTTACTTTCAGGAATATAGAAGTAAGAAGAGGAAATAGACATATTTTTGTGGCTTTATTAATTGGCTTTGGAATTATTAGAATAGACGAGTTAGTGTTTGTCAAGCTGAGAGAACTCAGAATACTCACATATATGAAAACGAGAGTGACTGGTGTGCTGGTGTGCAGAACTGAAAGGCTCTTACACATATACAAATGAGCAGAGAGAACCAAACCAATGCCATGACAGGCTTCTAATGGTTCTTTTAGAGGCCGGGCCTCAGTTTTACTGAAACTGAACAATTCATGGTAAAACCATAGCCTGAGGGCAACCAACCAGAAAGCTTCTTGTTGTCTTATGCTAGCTAAAGATTGTTTTCCCCATCCTGCTGCTGGAAAGTCCCTGGCCACTAATGCCACCTACCAATCCAATAACAACCCATAACCTTTTTGGTTAAACCCACCAATCAGCCCCAGATTAACCTCTTCTCCCTGGGTCTGGGGTCACCATTTTGCCCCTTTGTTAGATGATTTGACTCCTGCATGCTGGGGAATGGGTTTAGAGAAAGGCAGCAGGAAGAGGTGAAGTAATGATAGAAGGGAAACCTGGAGTAAAGGGAGTGCTTTATTTTTTTTCATACAGTAGAACATTGAGCTTATTTCTCAGTAGAAAAAAATTCAGCAGAGATGTTAGAAGCATATTGCTCATAAGAGAAGGGAGGGCCCACCATCTTCTGGAAATCATTTTTGACAGTTATCTTCCAGTATTCAAACACTGTTCCTTTTCAATAGATTAAATTTTTCCAGTAATATTTCCAGTAGCAAGAAGGGGAAAAAAAAAACAAAAAAAACTCTTGTGGTGATGTTTAGTAACTAAGCAAATATTCTCTGGGGGATGGGAGGGAGCTCATTTATTGGTCTGTACTATGAAGCAAAGAATAAAGACACCTGGAAATTACATACAGAATAAGCATACACACACACACACACACACACAGTTAATTTATGATAAATTCTAATCCTATCTAATTTTTTTGGTCTCAAGAAACTAAACTTATTTGCCAATGGTAGCAATGACCTCACCTTAATTTCTGTATACAACCCTTTTTATTTTCTATGCAGACTTCTTTCTTCTTTTTTTCTGCTTTTATGTAGTCATCCTTCAAAGAATAGTTTTACGTTATTTCAAATGCTTTGGAAAAACTGGAGCATAATATTGCTTACATACAAATAAAATGCTACTAATCACATAGCATCCCCTAAGAGGCATCCTAAATATGGAGCATATCTTTTCAGCAATATGGTAGTTTAGAGGTGAGTATATAAGTCAGTTTGCTTGTTTTAACCAGAATATTCAGTTTTAGATCAGAAAAATTATCAAGATTTTAAAAAATAATTTATTTTGCTCATTTTATGAAAATTATGTTACAATGGTCTTAGGGTCATCCCCTACCTACACATCAGAACTGGGTGCAAAAATGTACTGTTATGATAGATCTGGTCATACACATCTGGATCTATGAAGTGATTTTTAGATTACTTTTGGGAACTCATAAGTAGCAAAAATTTATTTATCTGTTGCATACTCTATACATAGAAAATTTATTATAATATATTCAAAATTATATTTGGACATCTTTCTATTGTTCCGATTACTCTAAATGGAGTCTATAAGGTTAAGAAAGTAGGAGTGATTTTTTTCAAAAACTTAAATAATACTGTTTTATTTCTGCTGAGGAAAAGGAAGATTTATAAAGTACAGTTTAATCTCTTATTTTAGAAAAGTATGAAATTACATATTCATATTTTTGAGAATTTTATACATGAGTATTAAGTTTTTATCATTTCTACTTCTTCTTCCTCCAACTTCTTCCATATTTTTCTACTTTCTGTCAAAATCATGACCATTAGTCTTTAATTATTTTTACACACACACACACACACACATTATATATCTGTGTATAAGGCTAACAGCTTGTGAGCTTGGAGGTTCATACTACCCCTTATCAAAGATGCTTTTTTTTTTCAGCAGAAAGAAATCTCAAGGGGCCAGAACGCAGAGAACAACTGCTGGTAGAGTGGTAGGGTGCTCAACCCCAACTGTTATATATACAGACACCACCCCTGCACCTAAGGCTCAGGACCATCCTCAAAGAGGGGCTGAAAGATTGTAAGAAACAAAATATTGGGCCTTTTACTGTGAGACAGTATCTTCTTTACATAACAGGAGCATCTTTGAAATCTCAAAATATAGCCATATAAGTAAGACATGTTGGGGTCTTTTTGCTTATATATTATGTTTTCCAATTTTGTGCTTTTATAGTATTTCTGTGTGTTCAAGTGTGTCTCTGCATCTACATGTGTGTTTTGAATTATTTTGTAGCTTTTCTTTATTTTCTTGTTGGTTTGTGTTTTGTTTTAGCTTTCGTTACCTGTTTCTTTCTACTGAAAGAGAAAGAAAGTGTATGTGTTTGGATAAGTGGAGGGATGAGGAGAATCTCAGAAGATTTGGGGCAGGTGAAGCTGTGATTAGGAAATATTGTATGAAAAAATTATTTTCAATCAAATCAAAATACTAAAAATATATAAAATATATATCATATGTAAATAAATATATAAATATATTATATTTATAAACATGTTTATAAATATATAAATATCCAGTGATATGTCAAAAAAAAGATTTTAATCAACACGCAAAATCTTATAGTTGGGATAGGTAGAGAAGAAAGGAGAGGTGCCGGAGAACAGCCTGCTGGCCAGACACCACTGAGCAGGAAGGCCCTGTGAACTTCCCTAAAAGCCTAGGCTACAGATTTCACCCTGGTCACCTTCCAGATGAAGCAGTGACTTGCAAGATGGACAGGAGCTGTAAGCTGCACTGTGGGCTTGGGTACCCTACAATAATGGCATGAAACCTGTGGGTCTCTGAAAGTGGACCCCTATCAGACTGCCAGATTTCACTAGCTTGCCCTGGGATGGTACAGAAAACCGTTTGTCTGAGGAGTGCATGTAAAACTCACCTTGTGGTAAAAAATGAGAACATTTGATCCCTGTAGAGGATTAACAGTCTATGGCAGAGGTAGATAATTATATTAAAACATAAAAATGGCTGTTCTGTAAAAGAATGAAAGAAGACATGCTAAAACACCATCAAGTGGGAGGCCACACATCATTTCATAATAATATGCAGAAAAGTCAGAACTGTGGGACTGAGGTTAAAGCAGAAAAATACTTCCTGACAGCAAGAGCTGTTCACACTTGGGGACATGGAGGGACCTTCCTAGGCTCTCCTGCTTACAAGGTCTTTTCAAGGGCAGGAGACTTTCACTTGTCTGAGAGGGTAAATGTAGACCTGCCTGCAGGCCAGCGATGTACTGCATGGCCTCTTAAGAGCCCTGTGGGGTTAGGTGTCTCTGATTCTATTAGTAAATTTAAAAGAGGAAGATTCATCTTGTGTGTTAGAAATCACATTAAAAAATGTTAAGTCTGTGACAGGGCAATAATCAGTGAAATATTTCATGCTCTGTGGGGCCTGAGCTACCTTGAGGCTCTTTGTGAGCCTAGCACTGTGGAATGATAGCTTACTCAACAGTCTGATGTGCAGGCGGGGTCATTCACACTCGTTAGAGAGCTGATAGCTTTTACCTTGGAAGCTCAAGATTTGACATTCAAATGGTAATTTGCTGTGTGCTATGCTAGGTCATCCATCAACATCAGTGGCACTGATACTTCTGCATAATATGCTCATATGATATGGCATTACTGTGTCTTCTATCATATTTTTTTTTAAGTCTGTGCTATGGCCTGTGAGCTACATGACTTATTTTTGAATGAAAGACTAATTTAGGGTTATACTGCATATGTTCTTTACTAATAGAGATGTTTCTGTACTGGACAGTGTGACTTTAAATATGAAGATACAAGTGCAGAAAAGTTAACATGTTTCTCATGACATTGTGGGCAGTGATAGATAGGTAAGGTGGGAATTTAGTCAAAAAGGCATCCTGGAGTCATCAGGTATGAAGGAATGTGCCTGTGATCTCCATATCAGGGACTCAGAGGCAGAAAGTTTATTTGAGTTCAGGAATTCCAGGCTTTTCTGGGAAACATAGGATACTCCTATATCTTCACCTCAAACATAAAAAAACGAAGAAAATAAAAAAGCAAAACTTGCTGTCTGAACATTATTTAAAGGGCCAGAGTTGCCCATTAGAATAAGCAGAAATGTTCTGTGGTTACTACTATAGGCCAGCTTAGGCAGGTGTATTTTATTTAGGAAGACAAGGAAGATGTCAGACTGGGCCAGTAGGGGCTGGTAGTCTTGGGTTGTTTAGCACTGAAAAACAGTTGCCAAGAGGAAAACATGGAGCAGCCAGTCTGTCAGCAGGGGTGCGTACTCCTGGGCAGAGACAGCTCAGAGTTTAAGCTAGACTATTAGCAAGAGGCAGATGGAAGACAGTGCCCATGGGTGATCAAGGAAGGGCAATGGATATTCACAGGACAGGTTTTGGTATAACTTCTAAGAATAGGTTCATCAAACATTAACAAACCCAGCTCTCTGTTTGTTGACTGTATGACTTTAGCCAAATTAACTGGAGACCTGCAAAGATTGATATTCACACAGTGGTAAGAATGTGTCATAATTCATTTGTTGCTATGATAAAGTATAAAAATATAGTTTACACATGTGAGTATTAAATAGTGACCATATAACATGTGTGTAGGCATGCTAGAGAGAGAGAGAGAAAGAGGGAGGGAGGGAGGGGAGAGAGAGAGAGAGAGAGAGAGAGAGAGAGAGAGAGAGAGAGAGAGAGAGAGAGAGGATAGTAGAGATTTGGGCAGAGAGAGAAAATAGTACAGATTTGCGATGGTATGATACATGGCAAACACTATCGTGGAAAGCAGCTTTTGAATCTGAATTGCAGTTCCATCAAATATTAAGATGGGACAATGCTCTTTATTCTGCATAGTTGTTAAAAATAAGCCAATGTTAATAGTCTTAGTGTGTTTCGTCCTTGAAAAATACTGAGTGAATGATAAAAGACATTGCTTGTATTAGGTATTATTAAGTTACTCTGTGATGACCTATACACTTTGCCTGTTGGGCTAGTGGGCTCACTGCCTGACTCTGCAGTGTTGTAGAAAAATAGACCCTACAGGTCTGATGAATTGGTCAAATATATTTTCTTCTGTAACACCACAGAAACAGTATCTGCATTGTGATCATTTAGAAAAATCAGAGACTGCTCTTGCCCAAACCCTTCCCAATGTGAAGACCAGGTAGAATGCATGGCTCTTCTCAGTCTTTCAGAAGATTTCATTAAAACAAAATTGCATGTGTGTGTATGTGTGTGTGTGTGTTTATGTACAAGCATGTGTGTACCATATACACATGGAAGGCAGAGATCACCCTTGGGTATCCTTCCTTGGTAACTATACACTTTAATTTTTTAAGCAAATGTTGTTTTAGACAGTTTCTCACATGACCTAGAAATCATTGTCTGGACTAGCCTGGTTGAGGGGAGACTCCGCAGAGCCCAGGGATTCTCCCATCTGTACCTCTCCAGGGCTGAGATTGTGGTATGTACCATCATGCCTGACTTCTTTTGTGGGATATGGGGATTGAATTTAGTTTCTTATAGTTGAATAGCAAACTACAGACTGAGCTATTTGTCCAGACTCTTGAAAACCATTTTTTTTTATGGTAACAGAATTTGTGAATATGGTATGCTTGGTAAGCATGTTCAGTTTCTGGTAGTTATTAATTCACAATCTCAAGTAAGCCTCCATCAACTAAAGTGGTGGTTTATTTTAGTGAGTTTTCTCAGAATACTGCCATCTACCTATGTACACAGGAAGGACACTGTGGCCTTTCTAAGCCCACGACACAATTTTCTGAATCTCAAGGCTCTGCCCTATCTGGCTCCTTTGTTTGTGGATGCCTGTAATGATTCTTTTCTGTGCTTTAAAGTGGTATATCTTTTAAAATTCTATCAACTTTTTGTGGCACACTATACTAATTAATAATTTTACTTGCCTTTTAATCTGAAACCATCTCTAACATCTAGAATAATTCCAATGTCATTCTTTCCTGTATTGATGAAGATTTTTCTTATCTGAGGCTTAGGTATAGTGTTTCCTTAGACATTGCTATTAGTAACACTAACATTGCCTGCCAGACAGCTCACATTATCATTAGGTGAAAAAATTCTCAAAATCTGACTATAAGAGTAACCATGGAAATACCAGAGCAAGCACAGTAATTGTAAAACTAATACACACTGAAATAAAGTAGTTTTAAAAGTGGTTGTCTTTAGCCTTTTTTTTCTCTCGCATATGAATATTTGATGTTCAGAGAGACTAAAATAAACTTACAAACTTGTAAAGATGACGCAGATGGTATCTGATGGGATTTGGACTTCCTGGAATCCCCAACTCAAATCTCAACTCAATCTTAACTATGCAGCTGTTTCCTCTTGACAAACCCCATTTCTCTGACACATTCACCTGTGCTTTGCCTGTTCATCTAGCTTGTGTATGTTACCTGTTTATTTTTTTTGTCTGGCACTAAGGTACATGTCTGAGAATGGAAGGAGTCTATTTGGTACTTCTCTTGTACAGAACATACTCAGTTCTGTGCTCAAGAGACCATGTGTTCTACAAACCCCCTTTGATGATTAAAATCACAGCTTCTAGTAAAACTTCCATGCACTATGAAATCAGCATTTCCTTGCCCTTGAGTACATTAAAGGGGTGTCTCAACAAGCATTAAAACTGAGATGATGAGCTCCTTCTGGCCACACTTCCGTTTATGCTCTTTACATACAGACCACACAGAGAAAAATGCATCTTGCTGAATCACCACTTGGCTTCTCACAGAGCAGCTATGGAAAGATGATGTCAACTGCTAAGGACTCTGTATGTGCTAGTGTTGATGACTATTACAACTTATTACTAGTGAGGAAAAGAATTCTTTAAACAACAACAATCAAGTGTGAGTGTGGAAAGACTGCCTTTAAGAATGAAGAAATTTGAATAATTTTGTGACTTCCTGTGGATTCTCAGGGCAGAAATTTCTGATATCAGAGTGCTTATAGAACAGATATTTTTTTCTTGCTCATCTCAGAGGAAGTAAAATAAGTGAGAACATCTGAAATTGTATGTTTATATCCATGCGTGCTTCTTGGTAGAAACGTTACAGGTTTTAGAGTGCTATTGTTATCAAAGTGATACTAAAAGATGATGTAATATCAGGAAAATGTAAAATTTGATCTTATTTCTGGGAAAACAACCATAAAATCTTCTCTGGATTCACAGAGGGTAGTTCAGGGAAGCTGATGGATAAGATATAAAAGGATTGAACTGGAACCTGAGCCCCATACCTCCATCAACTTAGTGAAGGTGTCTGCACCATAGATAGAGCTGTCAGCAGCAGGGTCCTTTCATTAAATCTTTACAGCAAATTTATAGCTGGCTCAGAAAGGCCCCAGGTTATACACAGACACCAGCTAAATATGGAAGCAAATATTCGGCGCTGTTGTTGGTAGTTGCAGAGTCTTTGAACTCGACCAGCAGCTGTTTCTTAAGGTGACTAGCAAAGGCTTGTGAGTTGCTTATATCTGCCAGTTTTCCACCAAATTGAAAACTGCAGCATCCCATCTCTTATGTGGACATGCATTGGCTATTTCAGGGCATAAGCCCAGCTTGCCTCTAAAATCTATACAGCTCTATATCAGATTTTATCATTCATTTTGCAGTTCTGAATTTAGCATCAGAGGATGCTGGTCAAATAATACAAACATATGTTTTCTGGTGCCTCTGACTTTGAGTCTTGCTTTTCTTCCATGTATGCTAATTTAACTGCTTTTGTAAGAAACAACAAAAATAAATGTTTGGGGGATTTTTGTTGTCAAAAAGCATTTAAAAATGGTTTAGGCTCTGGTAACAAAGCAGGTTTCCTTTATACTTGAACTTTGAACTCTAATTCAGTTTTTTTTTTCCTCCAGAGATTAAACAAATGGCAAAAGGTTTCAGAAAGTGAGTATTTAATTGGTAGATATTTTAGACTTTCTTTTTTCTCTCTCCAGTAGTCACCTTGCTTAAATGTATTGATAATGTCAATATAGACAGTTGTGACAAAGCACCATGGCCAGGGCAACTTATATAGAGAAATTTATTCTAGATTATGGTTCCAGATAGAGAATCCATTAGGAGTGGGATAGACATGGCAGAGAATACCCAGAATAGGAAGCTGCATATCTCACCCCTCATAGGATGCAGAGAGCATGAACTGGATATGGGATGAGTCACTAAACTTCCAAAGCAGTGACATACTGCTTCCAGGAAGACTTCAGTTCCAATAATCTTTAATACCACCCACTGTGACCAAGTGTTTAAATACATGAGTCTGGGGACATTTTTCATTTAAAGTACCACATTCTTATATTTTTACTTAGGGAAAAATTCCAGCCAGAGAGTGATGAAATAAACATAACCCAAGGTGTGATATAAAAAGGAAGTTTTCTACACCTGACTCAGTGTTGATGTAGAAGTGAGGAAACTGGATCTTACAGGAGTGGGTGCTGAACTGAGCAATAATGGGTCCTTGCTGGGCAGGAGATGGGGAGATGTGGAGAAGAGAGAGTGACTGGAAGGGGTAGGAGGGGGAAGGGACCTTGAGTAAGGATATACACGCATAGAAAATGTGACTTTATTCATATAAAAAAAAAGAAAGGGAAAAAATAAAAATAAAAAAATAGGGATAAAAAAGATATTAAAAAAAAGAAAAAAAAAAAAGAAAGAAAAGGAAGTTTTCCATAGTTTGGATGCTCTACAATTGAGTGAGACAGTGAAGATTCTTAAGAAGTTCTCACAGAGCCTGAATGATGTAGCTGTGGGTCTAAGGTCTGGTGATCAGATGGAAAAGGCTGATGAGGGTAAAGACAGGTTGGAAAACAGAATGGGGTAAGGACAAGCTCTCTCCTATTTTTTTTTTTTACTACCCTCAATTTCATTGATGCAGGTGACTGGGAGCTGGGGGCAAAGAGTGCTGAGCCAATACGAAGGACACAGAGAACTGATGAAGAGATTCAATGGAAGCTGAGAGAGCTCCAGCACTGCCCAAGAGTGCCATGGATCATGTATCCTCCTAACCCTGCCATGCTCAGATCTCCGAGCTAAATGACTGTTTCCCATCCACCTCAAATTCTACATTTCCCCTAAGACTGATTGAAGTCAGGACCGCAAAGGGAATATAATTCAGGAAATACAGTTCTTGCATATCTAACTCACACACCTTGAGCCACTATAGGAGTCTTTTAACACTGGATGCACATAAGGAAACCATTGGGGTAGGTTACAGGCCCAGACATTACCAAGACATTCAGAATCGTCAGTAAGAAAAAACAAACAAAACAAAACAAAACAGCAAAAACAGGCAGACCCCTGTCATCATGGAGTTAATAATATTGCAGAAGTGATTAGGGACAAAGGAATTAGAAGCACAAACAATGAAGTTACCACTTTCAAATAGACTGCTTGAGATAAGAGTGAAGTTTGGAGAACAGAATGTAGGCTATCTTTGAGGTCCATGCCAGAAACAACAAGGGCTGAATTAAATCAGTGTCATGGAAAAAATTGAAAACCTCCTTATTATATTTTAGAAGAAAAGTATAGCACCTTTCCCCCTGGATTGAAAGCAGAAAAAAAAAATGGGTGAAAAGAATTGAAAGATAATCCCCAGGTCTTTGGACTGAAGGTATTATTTAGGAAATTCAGAGGAGGACTAGACTGATTCTGGGAGGTAGAATCTAGCATTGAGTGTGAAACATGATAATCTTCAGTTAGTTAAATGTGATGTGTGATCAAAAAAAATCATTGAACATATGCATTTGAGAGTTACACATATGGAGGACGAATATAAGGCTATGATAATTAGGTCTTACAGGACAAGACATCTAGGAGGTGAGAGCATTTAACATAGAGATAACAGTTGGCCTGGGCTGTAGAGAATAGATAAATAAGATGTGTACAGCATAACAAAAGGCAAGAGCAAGAAAACTGAATTATGATAAAAATGATCAGAGTGTGATGTTGTAAAAGCAAAAGAAATTTCAGTTGGAAGGGAATGTCAGCAATCTTTCAAACATTTTGGACTCAAGAAACATGATATTTCTAGGAATTATTGGATCACAAAGAAGCTTTTGTCTACATAGGCACTAGCTGCTAATATTTACATTAGAGATTAGTATTGAGAAATACTTGAAATATGTGTTTAATAATGATAGGTAATATAAATTAACATAAACATACTTTCGAAAAGTGTTACTTCTTAACAGAAAAACATGGGGAACAGTGGCACTGCTTTATATTCTGCCACACTTTTGAGTGGGTGGCTTAATAGAAGACAGAGTTTTCGGTTTGTCCCTGCAGTCAAGCTCCCTTCTTTCCCAGTTGTTGGGATTAATACATAGAAAGAAAATCTGGACTTGCAGGGGATGTACTTGAAAAAAGTGAAGTTTCTTTTTTTCTGTTTTTAAATGCTCATGTGCATGCGTGTGTGTGTGTGTGTGTGTGTGTGTGTGTGTGTGTGTGTGTTTGTGCACATGCATGTGTGTGAATGTGGTCAGAAAGCACCATCAGGTATGAGTCCTTCCCTTCTGACTTGCTTGAAGCAGTGTGTCTTTGTATGTTTCGGCACATTCCTGGGCTAGCTGGCCTGTGAGTTTCCTCTGTTTTCTGGTTACTGCCTCCCTCCCATCTCTGAAGGAACATTGGGATACTACAGATATCAGTACTATGATTCTAACTTTTTCTGTAGATTCTATGGAACTAAAACTCCACTTTTCACAATAGCACAGTAAGTGCTTTACCTACGGAACCATCCCTCAGCCCCAGTCTTTAAAGTCTGATTGATAAGTGGCATTTTCTCAAAGATGAATTGCAATGTGAACTCTGTAATTATTTCAGTGACATTTTAATGTTCTTGTTAAACTAGATTTGACTATTTTATAGTTTGGATTGATAGTTTATTCAGATATGACTATCTAACTTATGTATTGCAAATATTTGTTTACTGAATGATATACATTAATCAAACAATAATATATTTCATTATAAAATATTTCAAGTTCGTTAATATCAATTAAGTTTTTACTATAAAAATAGTCTTTATCCCACAGACTTCACAAAAGAGCTTTAGGAATTCCAAGGGTGCACGAAGTTTATTTTTGTGGTCAGGTAGATAGACAACATTGCAAAAGATAATTGTATCTGTCAATAAGGTTGTCATTTGGAGACCAAAGAGAAATTGAATGATGTAGTAATGAAAGAAGCAGGCTTCTCTAAGGAATGTCCCTCAAATATGTTTACATAACAAAAATGCTGCATATTGGCAAGTGGCATAGGGTATTGTGCAGACAGAAGATTTTTCCTCTTTATTCTGTTTTTTAAAAAATACACTGACAGAAATGTTTGAGAAGATCGAAGGGCACAATGTTCTGAAGGACGAAGGCAGGTAGTGTAAAAACATCATTTTTGTTTGAGGGAGTCATATTTGAAAAACTACTTTTCCTTCCCTTAGGAACTTAAGGGAAAGTGAGAAGCCCAAAGGAAGGTGTACTTTTTTTGTTATTATTTTTTATTTTCCCAGGAAAGGATGAAGGAAATTATCAATTGTAATTTGAGATAAAAAGATAATTACAAAGAGATGTAAGGTATGCAATGCTTTCTGGGTCAGAAGAAAAAGAGACATGTCATAAAGTGTCATGAGATTGCATGATTGTCAGGATCAGAGGCTCATAAGCATGGTGTTAAGTTTAACTGACTGAGCAGTGGTGGCCAGATCTCTGTGAATTCAAGGCCAGCCTGACCTACAGAGTGAGTTCCAGGACAGCCAGGGATTTTGTAGAAGAAATCCTGTCTCAAAACAAAACCACCTCTCATCTGCCAGAAAGATAAGCTGTTTCTTTTTTTCTAATGTGACCTTGCAATTTGTGTTCCTAGTAGGTGGTACAGCTGTAAGACCTGAAAATGCAACTAAAACATGCGTTTGAGCTACCATTCTTTACCAGTGAGATAAATTCCAGCTTCCATTAATGGTATGGAAAATAATATTAATTACAGTTTATAAGAAGGTTGTCTTACATTGAAGTAATTAGAGATGACTCATCTCTTTCTCCCAATAAAGAAGCTATAAACACAATAGAAATAAAATCAAATAAAGAACTATTTGTTCCTGTAATTTTTTTTTTTTTTTTAAATCCTGCATTTGTACTACAGCTGAGAATATGTTTGGGTTTTACAAATCAGAGTACTTGTAAGGTATGAAGAATGAGGGTAAGGCGTGGAGCTTGAGCATATTTTCAAAGATTTTTTTAGAATTTAAATTTAGAATTTTTTTAGAATTAAGTATTCATTAGTTCAGGTGTCCTATGAATTAAACTGACCAGTTTGAGTCTGTGAGGAGGTCCATGAATAGTGAAAAGGGGTGAGTCAGGTTAGTCAATGCATTTGAGATCACAGTCTTTTTACTTTTCTTTTCTTCCACATGTTTTAAAAGTAACATTTGTCATTTAAAAGAAGCAGAAGTTTGTAGTTGGTTGTTTTGTTACTCTTTTCTTTCTTTGGGGCCCACCACCCAGTTCCCAAATAAATCACACATTGAGGCTTAATCTTAATTATAAATGTCTGGCCCTTAGCTTGTTTTTTTTTTTTTGTTGCCAGCTTTTCTTAATTGAAATTATCCCATTACACTTATGCCTCTAGGCTTTTGCCTTTCTCTTACTTCTGTAAATCTTACTCTTACTCTATGGCTGAGTGTCTTGCCCTTAGAATCCTTCTCTCCTCTTGCTCCTAGATCTTTTCTTCTCAGATTTCTCCTTCTATTTATTCTCCCAGCCCTGCCTATCCTTTCTCCTGCCTTGCTATTGGCCATTCATTTTTTGTAAATAAATGATTATCAAGTGTTGTAGACAGGCAAAGTAATATAGCTTCACCAAGTTAAACAAATACAACAAAAATGCAACATACCTTTGCATCATTAAATCAAATGTTCCACAGCATAAACAAAAGTAATACTACCTTAAATAATATTCTACAACAGTAGCTAATTAGCAAGGTTAAAATGCTAAATACTGGCAAAGTAGGTTATTTCCCAAACTACTTATTTTTATCAACTCTTTTTTTTTTTTTAAAAAAAACTATTACCCAAGCAGAAGCTACCAGAGGATATGATATGCTTTACTTTGGAGGCTTAAGTGTTCCAGGAGAATGCTGGACTCAGGGCTCTAGAGTGCCAGTTCTTCTGTCTCTGCTAATGGAAATTCTAGGATGCTTTGCAGAACTTGTTACTTTGGTGGCTGGTTTTGAAGAAGAACACTGTCTGAAGACAACAGAACCAGTGTTGTAAAAGCTTTGGTTGTTTAAATTTTACATCTACCTACTGATAGTAAAGAGATCTGGGAACATGTAAATATTTGTTAAATATAAAGGAGGGAAGAGACTCACTGAGGCAGAAAAGAAACTGAACATACAGCATGTTTTAGGTCATCTGTAATGATTAGGAGGATGGCTGTGCTGGATGGGAAGAAGACTACAAGTTATGTATTATTTTCAGATGATGTTTACTTCTTGGGACATTAGCCAAGAAAGAAATATAGAGTCAAGAAACCCAATAGATTAATAATCATGGGGCTAGTAGATGGCTTAATGGTTAAATGTGCTTACTGTTCAGGCCTAAAAACCTGAGTTTGATTTTTGCAACCAACATAAAGGCAGAATGAGGAAAGTGAATCCACAAAATTATCCTCAGAGGCCCACCTCTGATGCTGAGGCATGCTCAATCACATGTAGCTCTCTCTCTCTCTGTCTCTCTCTCTGTCTCTCTGTCTCTCTCACACACAGACACACAGACACACAGACACACAGACACACACACACACACCACACAATTAATGACAAGTTGACAGAAGATTAGAATGGTGGGCTATCTTAAGGTGAAGCTGCCAGGAACAGCAGAACACAGGTTACTATGATCATTATAACAAGCTAGTTGGAGCTTGCTTCATTGCAACGTGTCTAAGAACTTCTGAATAAGAGGAATCCTCATAGCTAGTCACCTGAATTTAGCCCCATCATCTAGAATTTATGCATGGGAATTTGGGGTCATGCCACTAATAAATTTTAAAACAAAAACAAAACCAATAAACTAGCATATAATTTCATATTTCTGCTTTCTTATTTACAGATATTTAAATAAAGTGGTTGAACTGGTTAGCTTTAGAAGTTTTATTCAACTTTCAATTCCTTGAATTTAAAGAAAACTAATGAGAAAATGAAGAGTAGCAGAAGTCAAATGAGAAGAATAGCTCAGTAATTTACCTCTTTCCATGATCCATTTTGAGAAATATAGGCAACAATGCCATCCAGTATCAGCAAGTCTACAATGACCCTCTAAATGTGTCACTGAGAGTATTTCAATATTTATGGAAATCTATTAGTAATTGTTAAAAGCCTCATAATTATTCACAATCTTGGTTCTGAAAATTTATAGTAAAAAAGGCTGCTTTGAAATCAAAAAGGTGTTGTCGAGAACTGTGTTGTTTTGCTATGTCTAGGAAATGGCATGGGATGCATACAGAATGCAAGCATTCGTAACAGTAGAATGTTTAAATTGCTTATGTGATAATTAAAGACACGATGTAACATTATTTATTATTACTACAGAAACATAAAAATCAAGAGAAATGTGCATAACTATGAGAAACAATGTAGCACAATTTATAGTAGTTATATTGCTCAGAGAAAATTGCAGATTCTCCCTGCATTCTGCATTTTTCCTCCAAGAGATGATTGTTGGATAGGCAAACATTAAATATTATTTTCAACAAAAGAAAAACACATCTCAAAAAATACCATGAAAAACTAGGCATGTATGGCTTCTAGCCATAGCTGGAAGATCTTCTTGAGTGGAAATGGCCTTTGCTGTTTTCTAAGACTTTAGAGTGATTCACCTGAGTTGACAGGTAGTAATTGAATATTACTTCTATTTTAGCGTCTGTGTAAATATTCCTCCCTCCACCAAAATCAATTCATCACAAATGCAACACCACCTGTGTAATTGAGCAAATATAATTAATAGAAAGCTGAGGGGTCTTGGACAATTGGAATATGTGCTCCATCTAAAGGCTTTCAACGAGATTCCCCATCCCAGCCCTAAACACTATGCCATTCATGGGACTGTCTGTGAATGACAAGTGGCTTTTGACTTGTCACTCTGCAGTTACAAATCTAGAATTTCTTATTTCTGTCACTGGTCAGAGAAAATGACTCCACAATCTCTCCCATGAGATGAAAATCTTGACATGGCCCCTTAGCACTTGCAGATGTGGGAAGGCATCAGGTGCTTGTATTCATCTGAATTGAAAGGAGAAAAATTAAACCTATTTGTTATTGGAGTCCACATTATATTTCTTCATTAGAATTCAACTCTGATGAGTCAGTGGGTGAAATTCTGCTCCAAAATTGTGCTTTTATTTTTTTTAATCTCCTCAAAGGACATTCAGATTTTTATGCTTGGGAGCTAAATTTGCTTTGTTATTTCAGATTGAACTTGCACTGTGCCCCGGGACTGGACAATTATTCTTTTATAGACAATTAGTCTTTTGATGGCACATTAAGAGGTTCTTTTAGGAAACTGTACATTTTGAAGATTGGACTAAGTCCCGCTATATTTGAAATTAGTGTAAGTAATAGTTTGAATGCATGCTCCCTAGTGGTGGTTATAAATGACACCGAGTTGCAGCTCAACGAAACACAGAGACTTAACGAGCATGGAATCCAGTAAGTTTTGGAGTAGAATGCCTAAAGATTCAGTGGCCAGTGTCTAACAGGTTGGCCAATGCTGCTGGAGATTAATTGTGATGGTTCCAGGGTGACTTTCTCAAAATGAACACAGGCAATTCAAACTTTGCTTCTGAGGGGCTTTGCTTCTGATGAAATTGGATTCTGATTGAACAAAAGACTGTATATTTTGCTTGTTATAATCCCTTGTCTCTGTCTTTCTCTCTGTCTCTGTCTCCTTCCCTCCCTTTTCCCTCCTTCCCAGCTCCCTCAGGGGAGATGCTCTCAAGCTCAGCAAGTATTATCTCTAGCTTTGTGAACATGACTTCCATATTAATAGAGTTCCAGATGGTTTGCGAGAATGCCCGTGAAGGGTGTAGATGAGAAAGTCACACACCGCTGTTATGTTGAAGAGGTGTTTTACAAACATTGGGAACTGTTGTACCATTATATAGAAAAGAAATATTTTAAAATCTTTTTGTATCAAGTGCAATGTACTAACTTGTGAACTAGCTTGCAACTGATAACTGGGTGAAATTGTCTAAATACATTCTCCTAATATCTGAGGATTGGCCCTAAAGAAAGCAAATCATATGCAAAATGACTGGATAATGCCTTTTGATTTTACTCTTTAAACAGACTCTTATTTGGTCCCCTGGGAACTCTGTTCCTTCTAATTTCTCATTGTGTAAAGTTGGTCTACTAGGAGGAAGGGATGACTGCCTTGCTTCTGTCTCCATCCTTAGCCAGCACTGTGAACATCACACTGTGAGTGGGTAGATATTCCCTGTCTATAGCTCAGAGACGTAGTGACATGCCTGAGAGCTAATTGGAGAGGGTAGCAGAGTCCTACCCTTTGTCTATCTGCTTCTTTACTCTGAAAGAATCTCTTTGCTATAGTGTGAGCAGATATCAAAACAAGTATACAGACACATGCCAATGGGTATAAATAGGCCTGAAGAAACTTAGGTGAATATTGAGAAGGGATCTGAGAGACTTTAATTCTGGGTTTTAGGTGAACCTTCTAAGTCTTAGTAAATTTAAAAATGATTTTCTATTTTTACTTAGTTCTTTTTCTATTTGGGAAATATCTCTATTTTGGCAAGAATGTAGATGATCACAGGAAAAGGGCCAAATTTGGTGCTTCTTCACATTCTTGGTGCTATACTGAGCATGGTGAGGGTTTTAGAAAATGAGAGAAAATCAGGAAATCAACGTTGCTTGGATGAATACTTTACCAGGGACTGACTTGAAGTAGTAATGATGAAAGATGACCAGGGCAGCTAGAACTTTGTTTGGAATGATTCAGTCATAAACCTCTCAACAAAAGGTCCACATCAGTGAATGAAGAGAAGTCATAGAGTCCTTTCTGTGACGCTCATCTGACCACAGTATTCCCTTGGTAGAAACAACAACAGCACACTCTCACTAATGATCAGAGTTACCCAAGTTCTTTGACTTATGGGTTCCTTCATAATCAGCTTTCTACTTACTTTTACTCAGTCTAATTTTATAGCCCTGCTCTTGTGTAGCAAATTCAATTTGCTCTATTATGAGTGAACTAATAAGTTTGGGAGAGTAGCAAATGATCAAGAAGGGTTTTCTCTTCAGTGGCAGCCATACTGGCTCAGAATGCTATATATAGGCAAGAATTCACTTTTCTTAAGACACATGCCTTCAGTTGTTGGAAGTGCATATGATCATACTTGGCACATAAGCACATTTACATTTTTAGCAATATCAAAAAGTTATTTTGATACTCATAATGACAGTAAAAAAGTACCTTACTTATATCAAGGAACTGGCTTTTTAAGTTTTACTCAAGATATTTTCACTGTAAGATCTTTGTGATTGTGTTGCCTAAATATTACAGAAAGGTGGTGGCATTAATTCAAGCCTAGGATGGGATTTGACATTGCATAAAAAAAAATTGGGAAAATAAATTTAAAATGGAATAGGATTTGGAAAAATGGCTTAGTCATTACAATGCTTGCTGTACAAACATGTGGACCTGCACTAGGGTTCCTAGCACATGGTAGCATGTGTTTGTGAGCTTAGTGCAATAGAAATAGGCAGATCTCTGGAGGTTGCTAACAAGCTGGTCTTGCCAAATCAGTGAGTAGCAGGCTCAGTGAAATGAAATAATAAGGTGGAGAATGATGAAGGAAGACATCATTCATTAATATTACCTTCTGACCTCCACACAAATATGCTTATGTGCACATGTACTTTCACATGCCTGTGTGCAAATACAAACATGTACACATACATATACCACATAAATAAGTAAATAAATTAAATAATTAAAATAACAAAATTGGCTGAACTAGTCTTAATTTGAACAAATGAGATATCACAGAACAGAATACAGAGAAGATTACAGTGTTATTTTTTCTAGTATAGGTAGAATAGGCTTGAGTCAACTATTAATTAACATTATAGTAATATCAATACTTTCTGCACCTTGAGAGAAACTAAACTTTTCTAAACTATATAAAATTTATCACAATACACAGAGTTCATAGCTACTCTTTATTTAATGCTACTTATCAGTTACAATGAGGCTGATAATGATGTCTAATATTATTGAGCACTTACTTTGCACCAGGCCCCCTTCTAAATGCACTAGAAATAGCAAGTTCTTTTTACCACAGCTCTTTGATGTAGTAAGCAGAGATCAGTTAATTTTCTTAAACATGCAGCAAACAGTTTTATAGTTAAGATTTTTAACTCAGTCTGGCCAAAGGCTGTGTACCCTTAGCCATGGCACTAAGCCCCTTCCATGAAGCAAAGGTCTTTATCTTCCCTTACAAACATTAATGTCCTTTCATCTCTCTAGAATAACTTACAGAGTCAAAGCATTTAGAATGGAGGTGAATCCAAAGAAACTCTAATCCTGTTATTTACAGAGAAAACTACAGCTTTGGGGATGCAAAGGGTTCTCAGACATTGCACCAAGCTAGTAGAAGCAAGAAGTGTTTGGCTTTCAGCTTTGGCATTTTCACTTTATCAAGCCCCATATACTAAGAGTTGTTTTGTTGTGACTGAAGAAAAGAAAAAAGTATAAAGTTTTTATTTTAATTTTATGCATGCATGTTTATACACATGCATATAGACATAGATGTACTGTTGTGCAAATGGAAATAAATATACACAAATAAATAAATAAATGTACCCTGTTGTAAGTGTATGCACTTGGAAGAATCCTGGAATGCTTGTGTGTCCATATGCAGCCCTCTCTCCTGCACAGGCACAAGTCCTTATAATCAGAACTCTGGGTATCCTTGCTGATGGGTACTGAGGCTCCATGGCTCCAGTAGCCTTAGTTCCATCCATCCACCCATCCATCCATCCATCCATCCATCCCTCTTTGTTTCTTTGAAGTTGAACAGAACCAGAAATCTGAATGACTCAAATCTCTCTTTCATTTCAGTGGTTTGTCACATGGTTTATGCCTATAACATTTCTTTTTTTAACACAGATTGTCATTAAGCACAGCCCTTTTTCCCACATTAGAGCATAAAATGGGAACTTGTTACTTTATTTTTTTTTAAAAGTAAACCTATATTGACTATTTGTCTTATTGGGCACACTTATTTAATTCTTCTTCTAGCCATAATAGCCTATAGTTTTTATGTGACACTACTGTGTGATCTTAGGTTATTATGCAGTACATCAAATCCAGGTAAGAGTCTACACAGTGTTACTATTTTTATCACAAAATATGTCCTGATTACAGTTTCCATTCCTCTACTCCTCCATGTTCCTTCACACCTTCCATCCCTTCTGAATCCAACCCCTTTCTGTCTCTCATTAGAAAACAAAAAGGCTTTGAAGGGATAATAATAAAATAAAAAAGATAAATAAAAATGAACATATAAGAACTGGAAAAAAACGAACAACCTAAAGAAAAGAGCCCAAGAGAATGCACAAGAATCAGAGACCCACTTGTGCATACACTCAGGAATCCCATAAAAACACTAAACTGGAAGCCATAATTTAAACTGGAAGCCAGGAAAAGGACCTGGTTCATACCATTTCAGCTCTGTGCACTTTGCCTCCGTATCTGCGAGTTCATATAGGCTTCAATCATGTTGATTTATAGAGAGTTGTTTTTTGGTGTGCACCATTACCTCTGGTTCTTAGTGACAAGAGATTTCCAATTGGGACCCTGTCTCCCTTGGTGTTTGGCTATTTCATTTAGATCACCCCAATCTATCTTAGAAAATCTCAAGAAAGAGTTATGATTACATTAATTTGCTTAAATAAAGTGTTGTAAGGATATATAAATTTCAAGGACTACAGTGAGGAAAATCAGAAATTTGGTTACATTGAGAACATTTAGTTAACCTGTCACCAAGTAATGTCAGAATAGTACATAACAACAGCAGCAAGACATAACCCACCCCTCTCCACCCCTGCAACTGTGGTCATATTTTTTGTCTTCATAACAGACCTTGTTGAAAGAGTTCTGTATGGCCTCTCTTTCATCTGAATCACCTCTTCTTTATAATTCATCCAGTTATTGCCTCTGGTGTTTGTGCAGGACTGACTGGTTGCCAGCATCAATGGTCATCTTCTCTGGCCTCACCAAATCTCAGCAGTATTCAGCAGACCTGACCACTTCCTTCTCCCTGACCCTCTTCCCCTAGTCTCCACTACTATACTTCCATTCCACACTCCTTGTCAAATTCCCCAACTTCTCATTCTTGCTTGGCTACATTTATATCAGAGCCTGACCATAAGTCTTTGCTTGCATCCTGCCTTGATTTTTAACTACACATTGTTTCTAGGTAATATTATCCTGACTCATTTATTTACAATCTATGAGCTGGTGACTATCTTCAGTGTTAATACCTTAACCATAACATGCATTGACAACTCCAGAATCATGTATCTATTGCCTCCTTCTCCCCTGATGTCTACAAGGCACCAAAGGCTTTCTTTCTTTTCTTTGTTTCTTTAACGCAAACCTGTTTCTCCATATTTTCTCATTTTATTAACCCACAGCTATAGTTTGGCTATGGTTTAGTTGTCCACCCTACCCAGAGTTCATATAGAAAAATGTTGGCTCTCAGAAAAGCTCTACAGAGAAATAGTGGAATTCATAGGAATTGGGGCCTCTCCAAGTCCTTAGGCAAACTTGGTAGTTCTGGCCTGAGAGATTTTATTTTTCCCATAATCAAAGGAGCAAACTGAGACCATACAGTGCTCTTTACTTGTAATTGTCCTAAAACACACTCCTGCCATTGATGTGAAGCCATGAGGTGACAGAGCCAAAAGGCAGCCTTCCTCACAGAGCTTGTACTATGTTGTTTAGGCTTTGAACTTGCAGAGCTGTGAACTAAATAAATCTCTTTCCTTGGAAGTAGCTGTTTCAAGCATTTGGTATGATGCTGAAAAGCTGCCAAATTGTAGCAAGGTGGCATTGAGTTTCTCAAGAAAAAAAAAAAACACTACGAAAAAATCTATATTTCTATTGCCTCTCACTTCCTTCATTTGGATCATTAGCAAGTTAAGTGTAGTCTATCTGCCAAAAAAATGTATTCCTCTCATCTGTGAACCCATCACTGCTCTGCAATGCTCAATTTCTGGCTGTTTCTGTCTCCCTATAGATTTTCTGCTAAGGCATCAGCAGAGGGACCCTTTGAAACAGATATCAGGTCATGTAAATAAGCACCTAATCTTAGAAGAAACACAAACTAGACCTATGCCTAACACAGCTCTATGGGAACTGGAATTAGTCTATGTCTCAGTTGCATGTCTGAACAACCTCCCCTTTCCAGCTACCCTAGTTGTGCTCTAAGCTGTTCATGAAGTTTTCTTCATGCTGGCTTTTCTTTTCTTTTTTATTCTTTTCTTTCTTCTCTGTTCCTCTCTGTTTAGCCCTCCTTCCTCCTCTCCTGCCTGTTCATCTTCTCACTTTTGGGCATTGTAAGACTCAGTGTCTGTATCTTTGGAGAGAACATTGCTAACCCCAACTCAAATGGTCAATGATGCTCTATTAATTACATCACTAAATTTTCTATTTTTCACTTGTGTTTTATTTGCCTCAAAATACATCACAATCCTGAAAACAGATCCTCTACTGCACCTGGAAAAGGAGCCAGTTACTGTGTGAAAATGTTTTAAATTACTGTCCATGGAGGAATAAATGAAGGCTGTTATGTAAATTCAATTTTTTTCTGTGATTAATGTTTAGTTTTTGTTTTGTTTTGTTTTTTGTATTCCAAAGTGAATGAGTTTTCGGCATGCCCAAATAGCTGATAAGACATCATATTTGTGTGTGTCTACTGGGGTATTTACAGAAGATATTATCACTGTAATAATTAGATTAAGAATAAGCTCTTGAACACCTGTGCAGATGAGTGTTATCAATCCATTGATGACCTTCTTTCTGCAGAAGAAAGAGGCAGATGAGGACAAAGCACCTTTCTCCCTGAACTGGTTTATCTTCTCTTTGGTCTTGGGCAACTGTGCCTCTGACTCTGACATCTGTTTAGGGACTGAGACTTATGTAGCTGGCTCATGTGGTTCTCTAGCCTTCATATGGAATAATACTGTTGGATTCCCAGGGTCTCCATTTTGTAAACATTAGGTTGTCAGGCTTTTGATAACCATGTAAGATAATAAATATTATACAATAATTATTTGTTATTTATTTCTATGCCCATTCCCGCTTTCTTCTCTTTCTGTTTATCTCTCTCCTTAAATTGTGATTTGCAATTGAGATACATCCACAAGTAAAAATATATCTTATTGATTCTGTTTCTCAGGAGAATACTGACTGAGACAATATATTTCAGTTGCATCAGAGAAAAAAGTATCAACTAATTATCCAGCAAAAAGAATGGCCATAAAGGTAGGCTAACTACCTCATGTGGCAAAAAGTTCTTTTTTATAAGACCTTATATATAATGGTTAGGACCTGTGGATTATGTGAGCTCATATGAATTGATAATAGTATTTCAAAATACAAATTAGTAATTAAGTAAACAAAAACTCACATAACAGTGTCAATTTCGTGTACAGAATAGAGTAAGTGGATACTGATAATATTTAATTAGATTCAATTTAAAAATTCTTAAAGGAAATACTTAAAGCTTACTTCTTTAGGAATAACTAAGAAATAGTCTTCCAGAGATTTATTTAGATAGCGTTATTTATGAAATCTATCTTCTTTCTTAAGAAACACAAGTAGTTTACAAACCAACAAATATCAAAGTATTATATAATCATATATTGTCCACATTAGTAATTAGTCTGTCTCTAATGGAGGCTAAAACACATGGAAATCTGTTTGGGCAGTGAATGCATGTGTCAACAAGTGTAAATAGGTAAAATAAAGCTTGAGATGATTGAGTTTAGTGCCGAATGGAATATAGTGTGGATTGTAAACTGGTTTCTCATAAATTATGTCTAGTCAGGATGATCATTTTATCAATTTATACTTGTGGAAATAAATTGAAAATCCTGTACTGTGGTTTTTGTTTGGGGTCCTGTTGCTACCTGCAACAATCAGCTGAACAGAATGCTACCTTGCCTGTTCCTTATTGCTACTCTTACTTACCTTCTCATTAACAGAGCCTGCCTACATTCCGTACATGCTGTATGGCCGGTCAAATCTGTCAGACAGTCTGTCTCATAATACCTAATTTATATGATGAAAAGAACAAATTGAATTACCTATCTTAGTCTTATACTAGATTGTGTTTTTCTATACACAGTTGATGTATCAAATAAAAGGTAATTAAAATATTTAGGCAGTAATTTTTAATATAATATTACCAATTTTGTACTTTTACTAGAATTGGTATATTATACATTTAGTAGTAATAAATTCATAAATATTTGATCTCAAATTATCTAATAAAAATTCAGGTGAAATAGTTTCATAAAAGAGTGTAACAAAGAGTGTAAGACCTTTTCTAAATTAGTGATAAAACACATTATTTTGTACTCTTTCTTTGTTTAAAATATTTTTACACACTACGGTGACATTTTAATTATGAAAATGAGAGATTAAAACTACTGAAGATACTATTATATGGTGATAGTGAGGATACTTGCTATTTATATTGAAATCAGTGTAGCAAAAGCTTTGATGCTGGTTTATAAGAAAAACTAAAGTTAGGACTGAGGTTAAGGTCTCACTAAAGCAAAGCTTAAAATTAACACTGAATATAGGCTGGAGAGATGGCTCAGGGGTTAAGAGCACTGGCTGTTCTTTCAGAGGTCCTAAGTTCAATTCCCAGCAACCATATGGTGGCTCACAACCATCTATCTTGAGATCTGGTGCCCTCTTTTGGCACACAGGAAAAGTGGAAACAGAATAATGTTGTATACTTAATAAATAAAATCTTAAAAAAGAATTAACACTGAATAGCACTTTTTATGTTCACTACTTTTCTGCTGCTAAATTATGTGGCAATTAAGAAAGAAGTAGTCTTGGATATTAGGTTGAGACAGGAGACAGTCCCTCTCTCTGTATCAAGGCAGAGTAAGTTATCTCTCTATAGGGAATGGATTCCAAAAATCCAGTTCATGCACTAGAAATAAATCTTGGCTCCACTACCATAGGCTCCATTGACTGCTCAAGGCACACAACTGTCTTCCACATTTAGAGGCCTAGTTTGGTTCCATTGTAGGTTCCCCAGCTGTCAGTGGAGAGTCAGTGAGCTCCCAGTAGCTCAGGTCAGCCGGGTGAATCTGGGAGGGGAGTGGGAGGAGGGGAGAAAAGAAGAACTGTGGTTGGTACGGAAAATAAGTTTTAAAATAAAAAAATCTCAAAAACCGTTAATACTAAAATAAATAAAAAATTAAAAGAAAGTAAGCCAAATATAAAAAAAAATAAGTGATTTTTTAAATTTAAAATTTAAAAATTAATGTAGTTAAGGTTAGCCATTTTTATTTGGCTAAGGCAAGGAGGATTAACAGACAAAGAAAAAAATAAGAATAAAGAAGACCTTGTCTTTTACAGTTTTATATTATTTTAGTGCTCCTAATTTGGTTTGGCCTCACACTTCAGACTTTTTTTTTTTTCCCCACATGAAAGCTGAGACATGCTATTTTAAGAAAGCCATTCTTAGCTTTTTATTTTGATAAAAATAGAAGAGTAATCAAAAATGAATAATTTAAAGAAATACTGTTAGCTTTGTCTAAATGGGAAGCCCTTTCTTCTTTCTGTTGGTTAAAGCGTAAAAAGTAGGTGGTGGATTTCGGCAGCTTTTAGTTACTGTGTGCATGTTTGGAACTAAATATGGGCCCAGGTATGCTTCCTGTGATTTGCATTTACAACTCTAGTGTGTTTATTGCTAATAATGGCACCAGCTACAAAATTAATGAGTGTTTCCAGCTTACCCAATATGACTTTATAAGATTCTAAGTGGATTCAGAGGATTTTTAAAAAATAATTTCTTTTTATTGATGGCAAACAGACTCAGAGAACCAAATATCATGACCCTGCAACATGGCGAGTGGTGAGTTAGTAAGTGGTTGAACTGGAGCCCATAGGATGCGTTAGCCACAGATTTGTCACACCCTGAAGCTCATCTGGCCTGCCTCACTGAATTAGAAAAGTTTATAGGCCATATGTTTCTAAAATGCTATTTTTATGAGCCTTCAACTCTATTAAACACTGTTTCAACTTTTCTAACTCATTTTCCTTTTATTGTTCAAATGCTTTAGGTTTTGATTTGACTCCATACACCTGGGAAACCTGGTATCAGAACCCAAGGCAAATGCCTTTCTTGTCTAACTATGCAAAGACTGAAATATTAGAAATAAAAATAATGAAAATTTTATTTTTTTTCTATAGTAGCAAATGCACATTAGTTGTATAAAATAAACTGGTAACAAATGACATTATTTTCCATGCTGCTTTTGGATGTCCTTATTTATTTATTTATTTATTTATTTATTTATTTATTTATATTATTTTTGGTTGCAGTGTTTCACATTTCTCAGGCTGACCTTGAAAAACTTGTCTTGTATTCAAGGATTACTATGAACTTCTTGACCTTCCTGTTTCTCCACTGTTGGGATTATAGGCATGTTATGGTCAATACATGCTAGGCACTCTCCCAACTAACAAAAATCCGAAACTGATAGCTTCCCAATTTTAAGGAAAATATTAATAACAGCGACTATTATAATCAACATTGTGTGTTTATGAAATGAATAGAGTGGTGAGCAATGGCTCTAAAAACCATAAATTTAGTGAAAACTTCATGCAGTATGTACACTATTATTATTTCAGATATGCAACAATTTATTGCACATTTCAGGTAATACCTATAGCAGTATTTTAGACAATGCAGACATATCCCCATTTAAAAGGCATTTGCTATGTCCCTACTATTTATTGCCTAAGACTATAGACAAAATATGTTAATAGAGTAGATTCCATTGTGTCCATTGGACATCGGAGTTTTTCTAGTGTTATCACATAGCTTTTCTTTCCCATCCAACTCTCTCCTGTTCTCCTCTCTGTGTTTAGCAACTGTGTTATTGACTTGCAATATGTTTATACCCTAAGTGTAGTGATTCCTCTTAGATGTCAAGAAGTAAATCAGCTCTGAGGCCCAGAGGAGGAAGACATCACATAAACTTTCTCACATTGCAGGTCACCTGGGCATTGGCAATAGTGTACTCCCTGGGTCTCAACAAGGTGAAAATACTTCCTTTTGTTTTGGTTACCCTGACTGCTGAACTGTGGCACAATTTTGCTTCTGTTTCCTTTGAGCCTTTTAGAAAGTAAGGTATTTAAGGATAGTTCTGTGATTCTTATTGTTTCTAAAGGTCATCTGCTCTGGCCGGAAAGGTTTCTAGGCAATGAGAAATTGATTTACCCTCAAAACAGCCAGCCTCGTTTTTAACTCATCCTAATGGTCTTCACAGGGGAATTAGAACATCCTCCTCAACAAGGTTGACACAGGCTGTTAGAGATGAGGGTCGAGCTGCATTATAAACATGCTCCTGTCTGGAGTGAGAATCGCTCACCAGCTAGATGAAAGCTTGTCACCCTACCTGGCAGGCACTTGTCACAGCCTGGAGAAGACCTGCTTATCATTCATGTGGTCACTTCCATTACCTCTGCTCAGACTGGGCTGACCTGCTATTAGTGACTTTAATTTAATTTCCCTCACCAGTGTCATGGGTTATTTCTTCCATTACTTGAGAGATTTAATTTACAGGGTAAACTCCATCACATGAGAGAAGGAATTTTTCATGATGGTAGGAACAGGTACCTCTTAAAGACTGAGATGATGCTGGCAGCTTATCTTGCTCATCTCTGAAGCTGGCAGTTGAAACTTCATAGAATGGTAATATATTCACATATTGATGGTGTCTCTGACAGGCATTATATGTTTTGTATATTTATTAAGCATTGTATGTTTTACTGATTTTTGTGGAAATATATTTATTAAGTATATTTATTAAGCATTGTATGTTTTACTGATTTTGCTTTTTGGTGCTTCATTTAGAGAGTCTTAAATAACAGGTAACCAAAGAATCTGGGAAGCAGAAAAAGAATTAAAGGCAATTTCTCACTCGATGGATTTAAGAATTCAAATTTTCCCCAGACTTGATTCAATTAGAATATTTTAAAAGAAGAATAGTGGGGAAACTCTTCACTTGTTCAAGATTGGCTAAAGCTAGAAAGCTGTTATTTTTCTTCTTTTTCCATACACAGAAATGCTTGATAATGGGGTCTCTCTGCATATGTACAATAGAGGGAAAAAAAGGTTGGAGAAGCAGAGTAGGTTGTGGGAAAATATTGAAGTGCACTCATCATTTTGTTTTCTTTTTCTATCTTGATTAGCAATTTTCAGAATAGTTTTCACATTTCTTTTTATCCCCCAGTTTCAGAATCTAGCTTAGATAAGTTATTCATTTTTCCATTGCTTTGTCTTATAAATGCTCTGTGCAGATGAGCACCACTATCTTTGGGCTGTGTGACCACAAATAGTTGGTGCCTAAAGAATCATAATATAGAGCAGGAACTTTCTGTAAGGTTAGATCTGGAGAATAATGCAGGTTTATTTATTGCATTTTATTCACTGGTTGCCAGGGCTGTTGTAGTCCAGACCCCAGAGCTCATCTTTCACACCTCAGTTTCTTCATACCCTACATCCAGTCATTCAGGAAATATTCTGAAATGTGATTACTTGTCCCAAACATGAATTTTCTGAGGACAAATGTGGGCATTTGTTGGGTTCTCTTGGAGAATGGCAAGATCATTTTTTAATTCTTCCTAATAGTTTTCTGATTTGGGATGAGGATAAGACATTTGAAAACAAAACTATTACAACAAAAAGGATTACAAAGGGGTCCCAGGAATGACAAGCCAATAGGCTAAGAGAAGATCCTGGGTTCTTAAGGGACACTGCAATATGAATCTCCATATTGCAGGCTTTGGGATTCTCATTAGATTCGTAATGCATGCAACCTCTGTTTAGTTGTTTGGTTACCTTAGTTTATGACCAGAAGCAAACACCATTTCAATATGATGTTCTTCCCTGGCATTTGGTCCAGAATTTCCTAAATGATGCTCCTTCCATTGTTGTGACCCCATTCTCTCTACTCACTTTGCCCACAGTTACTGGCAAGTACATTACAGACAGTACCCTTTACTACTATTCAAACTTAAGCTCCATGTTTTAGACCATGATTTTCTATTTTCCAAACTCACTATGACTTTTAAGGATAGATCTTCAAATGTATTATCTCTTAACTTACCACCATGTGCAGTTATGAACCATCTGAATGCCTGAAGTAATTTTTAGATTTGTGGTTATTCCTCCTACATGATAAACTGTATATGAATAGATTTTATCAATTCTTAGTTAAAACTTTATTGTAAAGAACTTTTAAAAAACAAACAAAAATGACTCAGTGAGATTAACCAGGCCCAAAGACCACACATCTCATTTAACTCTTCTATAGTTAGAATGGCCAATCTGAGGCTCTGGAGTTTCACAGCAGATTTTCCATTTTCATAATCAATTATATTTTTATGCACTTATTCACACAAGGAAAAATTAGTGACAGTAAAAACTAGAAGAACAATGAACTTTATACCCTCTTTCATGACTGGCATGCCCATAGGTGAGTTTATCCTTATTCTTTATTTAATACCTACATTTTTTTGTTCTCCTTTGGGCATATTATACTGTACATTTGTTTATACATACACACATACATATCTGGCTAGGATATGCATAATAAGACAAAACATGCAGTTTTTCTCTCTGAGATTGTGTGACCTCACTTAATATTATCTAATAGTATTATCTATCATATATTCTAAGTCAGCCCATTTTTTTCTGTAAATTTGTGATTTCTTTTCTTATTAGAACAGATAGTATGCCATTTGTAAATGTACCAGATGTTTATTACACATTCACCTGTTGATGTACAGCTCAGCTGGTTCCATTTCCTTGCTTTGGTGAATAAGGCAACAATGAGCACAGTGTAAATAACTCTGCGGTAGGATATTGGATTCTCTGGGTATATGCCCAAGAGTAAGACATATGACTAACATTCCAAGTCTATTTTTAATTTTTTCAGGCATCTCCAAATTGAATTCCACAGTGACTATATTAATTTGTATCCCCATCAGTAAGCAGTACAGTTTCACTTTCTCCACCGCCTTCAAACATGATTTTATCAGGGTTTTTTTTTTTTATGATATTCATTCTGCCTGGGATGAAGAGGTATCTCAGAGTAGTTTTAATTTGCATTTCCTTGATAGCTAGGAATATTGAGCACTGTTTAGGAATAGTTATTGGCCACTTGTGTTAATTTAGAAAGGACTCTCTATTCTATTCCTTAGCCCATTTGTTGACTTACATTTTATATCCTTGATATTTCACTGCAGCCATTTTTCATAAATTCTAGATATTATCTTCTTGTCTGAAGTGCAGCTGGTAAAAATTTTCTCCAATTCTGTGGGTTGTCTGTTTTCTCTGTTTGTTCCCTTTGCTGTGCAGATTTTTTTTTTATTTTTGTATCGTCCCATCTTTTGATATTTGGGGCTAGTTCTCATGCTATTGATGTTCTATTTAGAAAGTTTGTGGCTACTCCAATGTTTTGGAAAGTATTCTCTATGATTTATTTTTGAGTTTCAGCATTTTATGTTTTAAATTAAAGTTTTTGATCCATTTTGAATTGATCTTTGTACAAACTCAAAGATAAGAATCTAATTTGATTCTTCTACAGGTAGATATCCAGTTTGTCAGTACCATTTGTTGTATAGGCTATCTTTTTTTCCAACATATGTTTCTGCCTTCTTTGTCAAAAAATAAGTGGGCAGAGCCTTATTGTTTTATTTCTTGATATTTGATTTTATTCTGTTGATTTTTCTATGTTTATGCCAGTACCAGGCTGTCTTTGTCATTACTGCATTGTAAACTATTTCAAGGTTAGATATTGTGGCACTTCCAGCACTCTATTTCTTTTGCTTTTACTACTGACAATATTTTATGGTCCCATGTGAATTCTTGAAAATATTTTTTACTTGTAAAATATGGCCTCAGAATCTTAATTGGTATTACATTAATTCTACAAATTAACTTGGTAGTATAGCCATTTTTGGTATTACATTAATTCTACAGATTAACTTGGTAGTATAGCCATTTTTACCTTATTAATTCTGCCAGTCCTGGAACACAGAAGGTCTATCAACTCATCTCATGAAATTCATTAAATTCATTCAACATTTTGGCATTTCTGTTATAATGATCTTTTTTTTTCTTTGATCAGGTATATTCTTATTTTTAAAATTATTCTAAATGGAACATTTTTCTTATTTTGTTTCTCTAAAAATATATAATTAGTAAGCTTTGATCAGTTGTTAATAACAAAGTATGTTTATGATTCTTGCTGGACCACAATGTTTTTAGTGTTAGTCATTGTCACCGTTCTCTTTAACCTTTATGGACATGGTGTGCTCTTTCAGGATTCAAGCTTTTAGCATCATGTATGTTAATGATATGTCAAACAAGGGGATTTCAATAGACTCTTCTCAGATGTAAGAAATAAGAAAACCATGTTAGACTTCTTTGAGTAATTAGAAAATTAATGCTGCAGAAACCAGAGCCAAAGCATGTGAAGACAAGTCTCCAAAGCTAAAATAATTTCCTTCAATATGAGGGATGTGTTAACTTATATAAAGCTTACAAGAAAAGAAGCTGAGAGCATGGCCTGTCTAAAAATATATATATATTTATATATATAATTGTTCTGTTTTTAAAAGTCTCATGTGGAGATGGGAGGGAGGGCTTAGTGGTTGAGTTCAGTTCCCAGTACCTTTAATTAGGTCAATCCCAACTGCCTGTCACTTGAGCTCTAGGGAATCTGATGACCTCCCCTGGTCTTCAGGCACCTACACTCATCTATACATAACAATATTCCTGAAATATGTAAAATTCATTATTTTTTAAAAATTTATTTGGGAAGAAGGGAAGTTATTCTTTGGGGCAATAAAGTAGACTGTAACTTAATAGAACTTCATTTCTCATTGAAAACTGTGTGTAAAGTTGTTGACTTATAAGCTGGAGATAGCCCAGTTTCAGAATTATAACAATAGTATGCAATTTTAACACTCCACCTCTTAGTTCTATACTTAAATCTGGAGTTTGTACAAGGAATTTGTAGAGATAAAACATCTAATATTGTTGTAATATAACTTTGGTTAATTTTCTACTAATGCATGCACAATATATTTTGAAAATGAATAATTCATTGTGGATTTGTTGATTAATTCCTTTATGCACTTCTTTGTCCTTGGAAACCCTCTGGAGTATAATATTACATCTGCTCTTGGGCCTGTCTATGAACAAGTTGATCTAAATACCTAGTTGGCCAGTGATTAATCAGATCCAGGCTTCCCCAGAACAGCTGTGTCCAGAATGTGTCCCCTTGGAGCTGGCTAGAGAATAATTTACCTCCAGGGATGACATATGTCTCAATTTATTTTTATAATTTAGCAGAGTGGTTTCTTTTCAAGCTTTCAAATACAGGTGACATTTTTGTAAAGTGGCAGTGTGTCAGAGATCAAGGTTCTAGGCTGGTATCTCCCTACTCCTTAATAGACTGACCTTTGGGAAATCCCTCATTGTCCTTATATTACTCTCTGGAGTACAGGTTAGCACATTATTTCCCAATTCTCTTGCTGTGTAGTTGGGAGCAACAACTCACATGCTACACATAGAGAAACTGCTTTGAAATAGTTAAAAATAAGACTTTCTTTTTACCAAATTAGAGTAGGTATTATCGTGTAAGCACTCTGCCACAATTTTATAGTACATGATCATGTAATTATAAATTTCATTTCTCTTCATCTGAACTTAGTTCCCTGAGACTTCTCACATCGGTTGCACACTCCATGTAATGATCTCCTGAGGAAATGCAAACATTTCAAAATTCATCTCAGTAATTTTGAGTGTTATTCAGAAATTTAGAATTTATTTCTCCTTTTTTCCTCACTCAAAGTAACCCTAGATGCCCAGACATCCTGAAGTGTAGGGCTATTGGTGGACCATGGGGCATATGATCCATAGAGGCCATTTGTATCTGTGGTCATATTCCTGAATGTTCATCCAGCTCACCTCCCCTCTCTTCCTCTCCTTTCCTTTTCTTCCCTTGTGTTCTTTCCTTTCTCTTCTCTTCACCTCCCTTCCCCCCATCCTCTTGTTCCCCTCTGTGTTGCTTTGTCCCAAACATGGCATTTATTTTCAATAACAATGTGACTTCCCAGGCAATGAGTAAGTTATGAGGGACAGACTTGTAAGCAGCCATCTTATCTCCGTGCAATGGGAGCTCAGAGGAGACTGTCATCTTGTCAGAGATCAAAGAGAAAAGCAGATGTTTTGTATTTGGCAATCACATTCCCTTCACCCTCCTAAAAATTTGGGCCTTCTATCCATACGAGTACCGTACTTTGTGCTGGAGGACCAGCCATAGTGTAGGGCTCTTCTTTCTCCTGTGGTTCAATTCTATTTATGGTCTTTCTGCTACTCATGCATAAATAGTAGAGACAGAAAGTGTAAATGGCTACTGATTGTGATCAAACATATTTCATTTAAGTCTAGACCATCTTAATCGTGGACTGAGGCATTTGATATTCAGTAGTCAAGAAACTGTCTTCTAAGGTTGGACTCTCCTCAACTACTATGCATTAGGAGAACTTTTAAGTATTTGGAAGAATATGAATTTGACGGTAGGATATAAATCAAGTACAATTTAAAAATTCATAGAATTAATAAACAATTTTTACTTGGTGCTATACTTACAGAAATGTCTCAGGGAACAAAAAAAATCATAGACAAGAAGAAAAGAATCAGGGATGGGAGATGGCACCATGAGTAGAGTTTTTTCCTTGCAAGCATGAGAACCTAAGTTTGATCCCCAGAACACATATGAAAAAGTGAATGTGATGCCTTAGCTTGTAGTCCCAGCATAGAAGAGGCAGAGACAGACAAATTCCTGGGCCTCAGTGGCCAGCCAGTGAGATATCCTTTTCTGAAAAATAATATATAACATAGATAAAGTTTATATCCAAGTATAGATTGAGTTTTTTCTGTGTCCGGCAGATGCTTGTTCCTAAATAAACACACAGAGGTTTATATTATTTACAAACTGTTTGGTCTATGGATCAGGCTTCTTGTTAGCTAGCTATTGCATCTTAACCCATTTCTATTTATCTATGTTTTGCCATAGGGCTCGTGGCTTACCTGTGTTCCATTACATCTTGCTCCTCTGGCAGCTGGCAGTGTCTGCTCTAAACCTGACTTTCTCCTTCTTCTCTCTCTCGGATTCCTCACCTGGATGTCTCCTGTCTTCCCATAGGCCAGAACAGCTTCTTTTTATTAACCAATGGTAGCAACACATATCCACAGTGTATGGAAAGACCATCCCACATCACCCAACGGTCTTCTATAGCCTTCATATGCACTCATGTATATATGTACAGGTTCACATGTAAACACTATATGACTCCTTCTCAAGTATGAACATATACAAGCATATATATATACACAAATAAAAACAAACATAATTAAGTGAAGGACGTAAGAACTATTTAATATAAATAATTGACTTAGTGCCCTGTTTTAACAGCTGGTGCTAATAAGATGTATTTTGATTTTTTACTTTGATAGTAGTTTTTTTAAGCAGCCATGTGCCTCAAAATTAATAGTCTATTCAGAGTATGGACAATAAATTAACACTAAACAAAAAAAAATCTCACAAAATTTACAAAGTCTGGTAGTGTAAGTGTTATAATCAAATTATGACTAGAGAGTACTTGTATGGGAGAACCATTAAAATATTAATCACTTCACAAAATTATATTTTTATCTATATGCATTTTAGCTTCTATTATATCAAAGTATATGATAACATTTGAATAAAATTGAATTCACTGACATTTTGCCTTAATATTAACTAACCTTTTATTTCAGGATGTCAGATATCATGTGGTGCCAACTACATGACTTCAAGACATTACTGTGATATTGTATTTAAAATATATATTTCAGGGCTGGGGAAATGACACAGCACAGTGTGTCAAGCAGTCACTACACAATCAGAAAGGTCTGATTTCTGATTCCAGCACCTACATGAAAGGCCTGGCAATAAGTAACTATAAACCTAGTGCTGTGAGGTGAACACAGAAACATCCACAGGCTCACTGGACATATAATGTAGCCAAAGCATGGAGCACCAGGTTCAGTAAGAGACTATCTTGAAAAGTACAGTAGAGAAATGATTGAGGAAGAAGTCCTAATGTCAACTTCTGGCCTTAATACATACTTGTGTGGGTGAGTACACACATGGGAATATGTGTAAATGCATCATACATACACACATAAAAATTAAAATTATTTTAAGTAATAAGAATACAGTTTGTGTGTTTATCATTTTCTAAAAATATTTTTTAAAAGAAAGGAAAAACTGCTTTAAACAATTTAGTTGATGTAACCATCTGTCTGGTGACTAGTGAATTGCTGGGTCTGAAGCTTAGAGGCAAGCTTGCCAAGTTGAACTCAAACTAACTCAGTCCAGTCTAGAAGATATTTCCCTTCAATATCTTTTACTTAATCAGCACATAGAGCTAGTTGTCATGGCATGCCCTGTTCCTCATAGTTTTCTCCTGACCTGTCCAATGCTGGTACCTCGCAGTACATTAGCATCTTGCTTTCTCCACTCAGTCTTCTTTGCAGCTCCTGACCTCAAACTCCACCTTCCCTACATCTTTAAGCTGCAAAAACCCTGCATCATCAGCATGCATGTCAGTCTTCATGTTGCTCCCCAGATGTCTGTGTTTAAGGAAGATGATGATAGAAGCAACATGTCATTAATTCTGATTGGCTAATACTTCACCGCAACGCCTCTCAACTTTACTTGGACTCTTCCTAGAATTGATTATATTCTTGATGATAACTTTAAACAAAGCCTCAGAGACCTCGAATAGATATCTTCCTACTTTGAGCATCTGTTTTTTTTTTTTCCCAGAGTTTCTCCTTGAAAGAAAATGATCCCAATGCCTGCCACAGGAGAAATAATCACAATTATTATTTCTATGTCTGTAGTAGTTACTCCAGTTATAAAATAGATGCATTCTTTAAACAAGAAGAAAATTAGTTCCAAAGCCTCAAAACAGGATAGAGTTATTATTTTTTTTAATAAACTTTTTCTATTAAAATGGTTTTGGAGTTACTGAAAAATAGAAAGATAGTGAGTCCCCATAAATCTCACAGTCACTTCTTCTGTTGTTAATATCTTGGGTTTCTCTAGAACATTTGTCATAATTAGTGAACCAAATGTTGATGTATTATTGTTAGAGTTTGCACTTTGTTTTACTCAGGGAATTACATTTAATTTAGTGGCCATATCTCTTCAGGTTTCTTCTGGCTTTGATTTTAGGGAGATGGCTTTCTATTTCCTCACCTTACCTACATGTTAGACAATGTTTTGATTTCTATTTTTCATAGAAAATTTACTGTAAGAAGTTGACATTCTCAATCATTCCCCTGCCTTTTAAAAATGTCTGTAAATGTTCTTCCAGTCTCTAGACAGTTTTAAAACCCAGAGATGGCTTTTTCAAGAATGAAGACACCATCTAAGCAGAGGAGGAGATAGTTTCATTGTCCAGTTCTCAGTAAGGGAGTGGTAGAGACTCACTGTAAGTCACGCAGTAGTAAACACAGAAGGTCTGATATCGGAGAAAAACATTTGCAAACCTGCACCACCATGCTATGTCCATCATGCTGCCCATCCTTAGTGCCTTCTAGTATGTTCCACTAGCTCAGTCTCAGTCTCCTGCTCTGTGTGCTCAGTCTCCTACCCCTTTACTTAAGTGCCCCTGCTTACTTTGTCCCTTATTGAAAGATTCTCAAACATTCTTCTTTGCATATTCTTCTTCAGTGCAATGTTTGCTTTGGAAACATTACATTTTCTGTTCTGATGTGTAGCCTTGAACTTCTGACATGCTTTCTTTATGCATTTTAGAAATGTTTTCTCATGATCAGACTAGTGAAAACAGCAGATATGCAGGACCATCTTAGTTGCATTTTATCGAGGATAGCAATATGAGTTGTCACTGATGACCTACACCTTAGGTTTTAGGGACTTTTCTCCTTGGTGTGCTTCACACCTGGAATGAGTACTTAAGTGAGAAAGCAATTATTTTGCTTCTCATTGGAGGATACAGTTTGTCATCACATTTGTAGTCAAATATGGAGAGGGATGAGCATTCATGCCCACTTCACTTTCTTTCTCTATTTAGTTCAGGGTGCCACCCAATGAAATGGGACTTGCCATAGTTGAAGACAGTCTTCCAGATGGTCCAAAGACATGCCCAGAGGTTTGTCTCCTAGGGGAGTCTGGATCCTAAATTGACAGTCAGAAATAGCCATCACACATTACATCCAGATGTGGCCATGTTCATCATGCTCATCTCCCATGCTTACTCAGTGCTATGCTTCTTGTTTTTTAAGGCTGAGCATCTACTATGTGTGGAATTTCCTAACATTTGAAAAATGCATGCATGGCCTACTCCATTAATCAGCCCTGTTGGTTGTTTATTTCTGTCTGTTTCGATGTATGGATATCTGTGCTGTACTTAAGTTATAAGCAAAGGAGCTTTTTTATTTCATTTTGTGGTCACTGAGACTCCTCAGTTGACTCCTAAATCACCTTTGCCCACCTCTAACTATGTTATGTGTTTGTTTTTGAGTATTATGGTTGTCGGTATGATGGTTTCAGGTACATTGTTTATATTTTCTGTCTTCATCCTAAAATCAGTTATTTTTCTAAGGAATCTTTGCTTGTTTGACTTGGTAATAATGTCATACATCCAAGTCTAGGCATGAAAAGTGCCAGTTACTATGAGATGGTCTTCATCATGGCCATTCTCAGCTCTCAGAGTACAGAAAAATATCTGTATATTTTGTGATAAACATATTATAGAATAACTTTTGCCTACATTCATGTATTTCTATATACCATTTCCTGTATAAATAAGACAAAGTGATGCTATGGTAGACTGAGTTCATGCTGAGATATCACACACTAGCCACCTATACCTCTTCATTGCTTACCTCACACTCTCACTCACTTCAACTGTGAGGAACATGGCTCCTCTGTCTCCTCCTGATTCTTTTTATTTTTTTTTTTTTAATTTAATTTTCAAGACAGGGTTTTTCTGTGTAGCCTCAACTGTACTGGAACTTGCTATGTAAACCAGGTTGGCCTCAGACTCAGAGATATCCATCTGCCTCTGCCTCTGAAGTGCTAGGATTAAAAGTATGTGCCAATCCACCTGGCCCCTGTTCATTTTTTTTAACTCAGGAATGCATATGAAGTCATACCAGAACTGACAGCCTTTGTGGGCAAGATCCAATGCTGTCTACACCAGTGCAGTGCTCTGTAAAGCTCTCCCTATCCTCACCACATCGGGTTGCAAGAACAGAACACTTTCCATCCTTTTCCCATAAGTCCTCAACATATATTTATAGTGTAGTTAGGTAGTTTTTTATACTTTATACCCTATTGTAGAACTTATTCGACTTTCTAAAGATTTTCAACAATCTTCATGCCTCAAAGATTTTTCGATTCTGTGACTCAATAGATCTTTTTTTTCCAATCACAACTTTAATTCCATACATTTCTATTTGGAAAAAAAAACCCCACTACTTTTGAGAAATTCTATTTTCACTTTTATTTAATTAAAATACATTAAGTTTTTTTTTCTGGAGATTTATGCTTTGATCGATAGGCAATTTGCGAGGTTGTTATGTAACTTTTTGTTATTTAGAGATTTCCTGTTATATTTTGTTATTGATTTTAACTTTACTTTTGTTTGGTCAGAATGTGTACTTTACATATTTCTGCTCTGTTTTTTTTTGTAAAGGTTCTTTGGAGGTCACTGGACCAGTGTGACAAAAGTTCTCTGTGTGTTTTGGTAAATGTTCATTCTCCAGTTGTTGATGGGCTAGACAGTAAATGTCAATTAGCTTGAATTGATTGATAGCTCTGACAACTGATATCACTATTTTTTCTGAATTCTTACCATTCGATGTATCAACTACAAAAAGACTCCAACTACAACAATATACCATTTTCTTTCTTTTGGATTTTATCATTTTTGTCTCATATTCATGATATATTATGGTTAAGAACACACATTTATTTTAGGATGATTCTATTTTCATGAAGATTTTATTTCTATATCATTAGCCAGTGCCTTCTTTATCACTGATTATTTTCCTTTTTGATGATTTTTGGAGAATAGACTAGAGACCCACACTTTCTTTGGGTTAGAGTGGGGCTGGAATGTTGTCTTTTTCTTCACTTCCAACCTATCTTTACATTCTTTACATGCAGTGTTAGCTTCATGAGAACACCATGTATTTTTCATCCACTTTGACTATGTTTTTACTGAAATCACTCATCTTTAAGGTGACCAGCTAGACTGCTATTTACCATTTCTATGGCTGTTATCTACTTTTATGATTTCATTTTATTTCTTTTATTTGTCCTATCAATCACACTTCTTTATTTACTTAATTTTAATTGGCTCTATATATACTAAAACATACATTATGAGGGGACCTAAATCTGCCTTTAAGAAAATACTCACACCATTTAACAAACAGTGCAGCTATCACAAGGTGCTGTGTAGCTCTTTCCTCTGAATTAAAACTGATATCCTTTGCCAGGATTTCACACAAGCCTCCCAATTCTTTGCCATTGGCCTGCTAAACTCTTTTCTATGGGTGAGATGTTTCCTTCTTTTAGTTTCTTCCAAGATCCTGCTTTTATGTTTGTTTTTCTCACTCTGAAAATGATGTCTCTAGAGGTTGTTCCTTTCTTATATTAATTAATTTTTCATTTTCTGGAAGTTTTATAGTTTTTTTTTTAACTTCTGGAGGGCCTACCACTAAACTCCCAAATAAATACACAAGAATAAGAGACTTATTCTTATTTATAAATGCACGGCCTGTTTCTAGGCAGCTTTTTAAACTTAAATTAACCTATTTTTCTTCTACATTTTGCCTTTGGACTTTTTATCTTTTCTTATTATCTTTGTCTTTTTTTCCATCTTAAACTATAGCTGGCTGTGTGTCTGTGTGTCTGTGTGTCTGTATGTCTGTGTGTGTCTGTCTGTGTGTCTCTGTCTGTGTGTCTGTGTGTCTGTATGTCTGTGTGTCTCTGTGGCTGTGTGGCTGTGTGGCTGTGTAGTTGGTCCTTGGTGTGCTCCATTTGTCACTCCTAGCTCTTCTCCTTTTCTAGATTTCTATTCCTCTTTATTATCTCTGGTTGCCAACCCCACCTATTTCTATCTCCTGCCTAGATATTGGACATTCAGCTCTTTATTAGACCAATCATGTGTTTTGGGCAGACAAAGTAACGCAGCTTTGCAGTTAAACAAATGCACCATGAAAGAATGAAACAAAATGCATCATTAAATAAATATTACAAAGCATAAGCAAATGTAACATATCTTTTTTTTCCTTCTTTATTTTGTATTTATCAAAAAAGCAGTAAAAAGAATTAAAAAAAATGCCGAGGAGTTAACAATAACTATACAGAGGATAATAATCATAAGCATGGCTTATCAAGGGTAGAAATGCAAATAAGATTACTACACATGTATTTTCTTTGTGTTCAGCTTTCCCTCTGAATTTTTTTTTCCATCCCTGTATATCCTTATTGAAGGTCTCTTTCCCCTCCCGCCACATCTGATCATTTTTCTTCTCTGCAACTCCCCCTCCCCTCCCTTGGCAGAGAGCAGACAGTCCTATGGTCACACTGGCCCAACAATGCTTGGATCAGTCTTCACTCTGGCCAAATCCAGTTTTGTCCCCCCTCCCTCAAGAGTGAGTCAGGTGTTCCTATACATGGACTGGGGTTTGAAGGGTCAGTCCAGGGTGTTTCTGATCCCAAGCTGTTCAGTGGTTGTGGTTTGCTGCTTGGGCATGTTTGGCTTTTTTTTCTTGTTTGTTTGTTTAGAGACCACTAGTGAGTGAGTACATCCCCTGCTTATCTCTCTGAGTTTGTGATACTTCGCTCAGGAGGATATTCTCTAAATCCATCCATTTGCCTGTGAATTTTAGGATATCATTTTTTCTTACTGCTGAGTAGTATTCCATTGTGTAGATGTACCAGAGTTTGTTAATCCATTCTTCAGTTGAGGGACATCTAGGTTGTTTCCAGGTTCTTGCTATTACAAATAATGCTGCTATGAACATAGTTGAGCTAATACCTTTGGAGTGTGAATGTGCCT